>BSAI01000073.1:23509165-23653232 GCA_036245035.1 Adrianichthys oophorus | reverse complement strand
AGGAGTTCTCTAAATTTTGGAGCACAGAGGCGGTTTCATTGGAGAGATGAATGATTCCTCTTATCTGCCCAGTGACTTAAAAGAACATAAACTGTATTCAAAACACGACCTACAATAATGGCAGACTTGTAAAGTCGGAATCTAAATGAATGCTTCAACGAATCTGAGCTGCGTTTGGAACTAATGGCTGCATTAGCAAGAAGGATTAAATTTGTCTGCCATGATTATGGAATTATAAATATGTTCGTACTAGTGCAACCCCAATATTTCATACCCTGGGATGGAGCCCATTATGAATGAAACACTAATACTATGAGGCAATTGAAAGCTGCGTGCCAATCATGAACACAAAGAGGATTTACATAAACTGAAGCAAATGTTTACAGTTTTCAGATAAAAGTCTTCCGTGCACAAACGTTTCAATAAAGCCTTTTGTTCACAAAAGAACACATTCATTTGTCATTTAGGGATTCATTTGATATTTACTTGCTAAGGTTTCAGCTGAAATGAAACTATGTATAGTCCAGTTAACTGTTCTGGTTTATAAAGGTTTAAAGCTCTGGATCTCTGCAGTGACAGTTAGGCAAATGAGTTGCTGCAAGCTAGACACAATAACACAACTGGACTCAACATCCCTCCTTTACAACGCCAGAGATGATGCCAGTGACAGCAAAATAACACACTCTGAACTACTGTGACTCTACGGCTGTTTATACAATTAATGTAATTCCAATTGATTCTGACGTGGAGAAAAACGGTAAAAATCAGCCACTTTACGATGATTGTGTTTCCAATGAGACACTTTATTAATAAAAAGTGTTGAAAATCAGCACAAGCTGATTTTCTCAGCTTCA
Organism: Adrianichthys oophorus; assembly: GCA_036245035.1. NCBI lineage: Eukaryota > Metazoa > Chordata > Actinopteri > Beloniformes > Adrianichthyidae > Adrianichthys > Adrianichthys oophorus. The sequence goes on along the minus strand of BSAI01000073.1, from coordinate 23,652,378 downwards.
GCATCTGTTGGAATTAGTTAACTTGTCTAAACGTTCGAAAAGTTACTGCAATTCAAAGTACGCTAAAGGCTAAAGCGCTGGTTTTGAAGGATTAATACTGGACACACGGCTGTTAATCATTAGGCAGACAAAAATAACATTTTAATAAATCTAAACAAATTGCCTCCAACTCCAAGACTGTGACTTTCACTTTACTTCCCCTCAGTTCAGGACAAGAATACCCTACAATGTTAAAAAAGGTTACATAAATAAATAAAAACTAACTAAACTTGATTATTTCATATCACCTAATTCTTGAGTTTGACTCCTGTATTTATGCAAAGTATCCAATCAGTGAGTTTTTTTTCTCATTATTATTATTATTATTATTATTATTATTATTATTATTATTATTATTATTATCATCATCATTATTAATAATAATAAAAGACCCACTCCAATGAAATTTTTGTTTTTGAAAAAAATTGTAAAATTCTAGTGACATTTATCCCATGATTGAGAACATAAAAACTGCATTTCTGAGAAAGTATTTATTCAAATCATAGTGAAACAGGAGCAGACAAAGAAATGCAGAGTCAAAAAGCTTGCAGTTGTTCTCTCTAAAACCCTCCACGGGCCTGGACAACCACAAACTCACAGCGCCCATATGGGTCAACACCCATACGAGTGACTAAGGCAAGACTATGACAATATAAAACTTGACTTACCCCAAAACAAAACACATTTCTGGAGTTCCATAACTAAACTTGTGTGGTGGCTTGTGTGTTGAAAGTAAATTCATAGTGATTACCATTTACCAGAAAACAATGCAACAATAACATTTCTCAAAGTAATTGAAGAAAGTACATATTTCCTGAAAGTTGCTGGGTGGCTAAAACATGCAGGAATAACCTTAAAGGTTAACGTGGATCTGAACGACCTTAGCTGGAAAATGCAACACTGTTCAGTAATCCTGGGAATTCGTCCCATACGCTCTACTTTAAAACGTATAAAAAGGTTTAAAAAAAAACAAACAATCTTTGATAATTTTCTATTCAAACACAAATTACATCTCATGGCTAGAGGGCTAATGTTACCTTTTAAGAACAGAAGGAGGAGCGGTCCCAAAATCAGATAAGTGAGGGTTGCACAGCAGTCGATTCATCTGTCTCAATGCCATTCATCACAATCAGAGTATAATGCCAGTGTTCAAGTCTCCTGGCATGCAGCTGAGTCTTTGAGCAGTTGGGTTTATATCTTTAAATATAAAGTACATGGTTTAAAAGCTTTCAACATACCATTCTGTATCAATCTAACACAAAAAATTGAATATACAACAGTGTAAATCATATCTGAATGTAGTTGAGGAAAATATTGTTCTAAATTAGTTTTTAGGCATTTCTTTGCATTTACAAACTTATCCTGGTTGTGGAAACCTAAAGTTTAAGGTTTTGGAAATGATGTTACAGTGAGCGTCGTTTTCATTTTAAGACCGACAGAACAGTCTATAGCATTATGGGCTGGGTTTGGAAAAACCAATCAACTCAGTCGTCTATCAGGGTGTAACGATTCGTTTCAACGAGTCGATTTGTATCATAATTTATGCCTGACGATATAATTCATAGTGAATATTTTTCCACTTAAAAATAATACAAAGGGAACATTATTAGAACATTGGTAAAACTTTAGAATAACTACCCGAACAAATCATGATAAAACTGTCAGTTATTGAGTTATAAATGACTCGTTAAATAACAGATAACAGTTTAAGGATTTATAAATGTAGGGTTAGGGTTAGAATTAGGATTGTGGTTAGTTGGAAATGTTCCTCATTTACTTATAACAGTTGATCAATAAGGAATAGCTCAATTAAAAATATATAATGTAGCATGTATAAAATATTCACTGATTCTTAAAAAGTCATTAGTAAGTAATTTAGTAACAGCTTCTTCATGATATATTACAAATTAATATGGTGCATTTAGAAATCATTAATATACAGGTAACGGGTCATTTATAACTTTCTAACTAAAGGCTTGTTAGTTATCCACAATCTATCTATCTATAAGGTATATTTATAAATCCTTGGCAAACTGTATACTGTTATTTAACAAGTCATTTATAACTCAGTAACTAACAGTTAAATGACTTGTTATTGTATGGACTGTGATAATAGCTTGATCATTTTTGGCTGTCGTCATGTGCGTGTTGTCCGCTGTGATGGCACTTGGTTGTTTTTAAACCAGTCTAAGAGAACAAATTACTTTGTGTTAGCTTCACGTTACTGGCTCCCTGCTGAATTTAGAATTAAGTTTAAAATCCTACTGCTGACCTATAAGCCCATAAATGGTACGGCCCCATCCTGTATTAAAGATCTCACAGTGCCTTACCTTACCTTATTAAAATGTTTATATTTTTGTAAAATTAACCTACTATGTGTCAGTCCAAATGGTATTTTATTATCTCATTTAGATTTTTCTTTTCTTTTTTGCCTCGGAGAGATCGATCTGGTTAGATCACAGGAGTATAAATCGATTTAACAAATAATAGATTAATCATTACACTCATACAATTGTCACTTGCAACATGCAATTTCGAAGTTATTTCTTGATTTTGTTTCTAGCAAGTGTTCTTTTGGTTTTTGATTAAACAATTCATGGTTTTATATTCTATTGTTTATTTTTCCAGTGTAAATCACCAGTTATGTACCAACAGATTTTTTTTACTATTATTTAGAAAATTGAATTCAAAAATGAAATTAAATAAGTTCTTCTTCCATTGAGTTGTGTTGAACTAAACAATACCAGTAAGTCGAACTGAATCTATTCTGTAGTTTAGTTGAAATGGCCATTGCTATAAAGGGAAATTCAAACATACAGTGTGGTAAAATGTTCTAATAATGTTCCCTTTGTATTAGCTTGATGTGGAAAAACAACAGTGGACTGAACTTTATGAAATTAAAATATGAATGGATTTGACATTCATTCTTGTTTACTTGTTTGTTTGTACACATAATTAAATTTACACTTGATTATCTTGCAAGAAATAGAAGGAACCTGGAAACTTCATCTGTACTGTTCAGTACCAGGTATTTATCTCTGAGTCACACCGGTTGAAGTTTTGGCTAAATATGTCCTGGATCAATTTTAGGTCAGTGAATCGGATGGTTCCAAATGAACCACTATTGACTATGAATTGTTTCGTCAACCATAAATTATGATATGAATCAAAACAATGCTAAAACAAAACATTACACACCTATGTCTCAGCTTAACAAATGTCCTTTCTACAATTTTTGGCAAGTCAGTTTTTCAAGGAAAGCAAAATATTTGAAACCCGCCGTTTAAGCTATAATTACAATGTCATCAACTTGTGTTGCTCCGACAACCTGATCAGCATTTACAAACGGAGTGGGGAGGGAAGTTCCTAAATAAACCAGACCATCTGATTCATCTGTTCAGCTGTTTACAAAAGGAAACAACAACCTCTAAGTGCAAGAGAAACAGCTCACTTGTGACAAGCTGCTCATTTGAGAGTTCTTGTGTCCTTGACAGCCTCATATAATATTGCATATTTATGTGCCTGCTGTGTGATCTAAATGCTCACACAGAAACTTCAAAGACCATTTCACCTCAAGCCATTGCAGCAAGTAAGGCAGCAACATTGTCTGAAAACAAATACAGCTAGAATTCAGAAATGTGTTATTACAAAACAAGACTTTGACCAAGCTTTATGCTGATGTTTGTAGATTTATGGCTAAAAATCATAAAAATCATATGTATTCAGAGGAAATAACCCAGTTTTATTGGTTTAGTTCATTTTGTGCTAGATTGATTTGTTTATACTCGCTACTTTTTACATGCTAAGCATTGCATCCTCAGGACGACTGTATTAGGATACATTGAAGAGGTAAGATGACTTTTCTAATGTTAGATATTCATTTAGTTATGCGGGTCTGCTGTGGACCCTTCTGTGAGTGATGTGACACCACTCTCGGCAATCTACTACAGTATTAAGTAAAACAGGCACATGTTTCTCTCAATCTGGCACTTTCAGTTCCAGACGTCATCCCATTAACCTTGGGATAAACAGCCATGCCTGTGCTTCCATGGCAGTGCTGACAGAATGGCAATTGCCTTGTCATTTCCGTTTTGTCCCTTGCGGTGAAGGCATGCATGCTGTATGCCGACTGGCAGACCTCCCAGAATTGGCACACTAGCACTTGCAAAGATCCACACTGATCAGTCCATATGTATGAGTAGCACTTACAGCAAAACATAGCCAGCAGAAAGTAGATACACTGTCACCACTGAGAAGGGTCACAGCATTTGTGTAGATGGAGGATTGGTAAGACTTTAAGCCACGAATAGCATCACTCCATGCACGAGCATCAAATAAAATTTGGAGGAGTGTTCCTGCTGTCAGTTTCAATATGCTGACAACACTCCAGATGGTTGAAACAGAGACACTCCAGTGCTGCGTGGTTTCAAATGTTCAGGTTAGACAACTGATGAGCTCAGAGCCTAAACATTGTGGAGACAGCAGACGGCTTGGTTGGTTATCACTCAACAACTGACAAGTAAAAGACAGGTCTTTATGTCCCTCATATCCAATCACATGAAGCCGTTATAGGAAACCTAGATTTGACATAACCTGAAACTCATCTAATCTCATTGCAAAAATGCACTAAATACAATCCAGATTATAATTTGGATTATAAAAAGGGATAGTCAAAATGGTAGAGTTTAAAAAAAAACAAATGTCACTAAGGACGGGTGGCTGCTTTAAGATCTGCTTTGGGTTGAATCATTATACATACCTACAAAATTTTGTTTTGTGTAGATAAGATAATCATTATGTGTGAATATGGCAGAAATTATGGTGCATTCTACCACAAAGATCCATATGAGACAGCTATACTGCGAACATATATCTTCAAATTAACATAAATGGTTGCAGCTCTTGGGAAAAAGTTCTGGTTTTATAATTCAAATTATATTACACTCAAACTAAAAATGATGTGTTGCACATAGCAGGCTAAAATAAAAGGAGAAAAAAGAAGTCATAAGACAGGTAAAACATAAAAAAATATGTTGTTTAGAAAGCAAAAATTTTAAATCCCAGCAGGTCCTCTCCGTCTTTTCTTTTGTTCATTTAGAGCAAGTTTTCTTTTCCACAATCACCCAAATGCATTCTCAATACAGCGGATTACAAAAACTCTTTGAAACATGCTGCTGGTTAATTACAGTGGGGAAAGAAGTATTTGGCATTTACAGATTCTGCAAGTTGTCCCACTTAAAAAAAGTGAGAGGTCTGAAATATTCATCATTTTATACACTGCAACAAATTACATTGCATGATCTTTAAAGAATTCCTTTGTATAGTGGTGCAGAAGAATACATATTTGGTCACAATAATCTTCATACAATTTCAGTATTTTGCCATGTTACTTTGTCAACGACAGAGGTCAAAGGTTTGCACTGTAGCTGCCATTTTGGTCCATTCTCCCATTCAGATCTTCTGAAGAGCTTTGATGTTTTGGAGATCTTGCTGGACAATAAGAACTGTCAACTCCCTCTACCGGTTCTCTATTGGACTGAAGTCCAGAGACTGGCTAGACCACCTCAGAATGTTGAAATATTTCTTTTTCTTTTAGTTTGAGATTATTGTAATGCTGGAAGTTCCAGACACATTTGAAGGTTGTCATTTAAAAAAAAAAAAAAAAAAAGGCCCTCTTCATTCTTTCCTTAATACGGATCAGTTGTCTTGTACAATTAACACCCACAAAAAAAAAAGAATCAGCCCTAAACCTTGTTGTTTCCCCTTTCAGGCTTCACGGTAAAAATTGGGTTCTTGGGATGTAACTCAACCCCCCCTCCAAACAAGGCGAGTGTCATTTATACCAAAAGGTTTGGTCCCATCTGACCACATGGCGTTCTCCCAGTTCTCATCTGGATCATCCAAATTAGCTAAAATGTGCTGGTTTAGGCAAGTGGACTTTTGGGACTCTGGAGGGTTTGGGAGCATAATGTGTACCTTTAATAAACATTACAGACATCTCTTTTTCTACAGTTGGACAACTGTCAGAATTGGTTCCTGTCAAGTACTTTTTTTTTGTCCCAAGGTAAGGAATTAAAAACGCACTTACGTTTACTTATTTTTACAAACTGAAAATTCTGAATTCTAGCTACTAGCATGTCATAACAATTGCTTCTGCCTGTGGTGGCACATAATTGAAGTCCATATTGAATTGCTGGTCATGAAGAAGATCAAGCATATGCAAGGTTTTAATGTTGATAACTTTCATGTCTATTACTTTTAAATAAGGTTGTCAAAACAGGTTGGAAAGTGTTATTCCTCAGATGTAGTAAGTCTTAAAGGAATGGGAAACAGCATTGAGTTTCAGTCAAAATGGCTTTCCAAGCAAAAGTCAGAGCTCATGAAGACATAAGCTTTATTTGGACCTATTGATGTGACAAATGTGTACAGGTGTTCACACACAGAAACCAGGAGAGGAACAACTTGCCAGCACAACAGCTCTAAGTATTTGTGGTTGCTATGGCAACAGTGTGGTGTCAGAGTTTATGACATGTGTTTAGACTAGGACTAGCTGTTTAAAAGATGGATTTGGGGAATGAAAAGCATGCACTACATTAAGATACATTATTTCGCAAGGGTAAAGTACTAGTTTTGCTTTTTTATGGATTATTCAGGAAGTGTTACCTTTGACAGACTGGTTGGGTAAAAAAAAATCAAAGGTAGTGTCAGTTGAAAAACATTGAAAAGAAAGACTTTGGATTTTACACATTAAACAGATATTCTCAGAATATGGGACTGACAGATGTCAAGGGTTTGTTCTACTCAAAAATCAGTTCAAAATGAAGATGTCCAAGATGCTGATCAGGACAAAAATTCTGCATTTCTTTTTCAATAAGTGGCAATATCTGAGCGTCTTTACCCTCAACAAGCGAACAGACTTGTTCTTCTGTCTGTGTCATGCAGATCTCTTTACATACTTCCTGGCAGCTCTGTGACCTAATGGCTTGTATGTGACAGAAGAAAGGAAGAGAGCTTTGAGCTAAGCTGAATCAACTGAAGAGGGAAGAAAAAGGACTCAGTTTGCTGAGTGACGCAGACTGTGAGCATTTACAGCTTCTTTCTTGGATCCGCTAATACTTGCAGCAGGGCTCAGTCTGTCACCTTTGTTTCCAGCGTGATACGAGGAACTCTGTGTCATTTTAGACACCCAGACTCCCACGCAAAAACGGAGGCACAAAACTACAATTAGATTCCAACTGGAAATTCATTTGTTGGAAAATTCATTAGACTGTATGCATCAACAATCAAAGACAAGAAACTCATTTTGGCAAAACTGGGACAGCTAAATGGTGACCGGCTATTCCCAAGTCTAAATGAGGTCATGCTGCCAAAACTGCAAAATGTTACTCAAGGGTGAAACAGGGGGATGAACAGGACCTCATTTAAGCATAGAATACGTTTTAATCAGCTAGTGCTGGAGCTTCCAGGAAGTTCAATCATTTTTAAAATATGGTTAAAAAGTTTTACTTGTTTCTTGATCAACTTGGTCAAACAATGGAAAACAGGACTTTACAAAAGGTGCAGCAATCTGATTTCAGTTTGCTAAATGTAAAGAAGAATTGTGTTAATTGTGTTAAGCAGCTACTTTCTGAAAGGTTTGTCATCAGATTCCTTACAGAGGATTTTGAAAAAAAAAAAAAACAATTAGTAGACCATGAAGGTAAAACTATAATACCCTCAGTAGGCGTCAGCAAGCGTCAAAAGTAAAGTACAAGAATATGCATTAAGAAACAGTAAGAACTTTCAACCATGGAATTAAAAAGGAGAACATAATAGCAGTGTTGTTTGAATGCTTTAGAAATCCATTTTCTTTACATTGCCAACTATCCTCGTCTTCAAGCAAGATCTAAAGTAGCTACCACTTGACATATCAGTGCCGTTTGCAAGAATGAACAAAGGCAACTGAGGGTCACTGTGGAGTACAGAGACAGGGACGCATGAGTGAGTCTTCAGTTACACTTCACCAAATTAAATGTTGTATTTTCTTGGCCTTGTCAGCTCTGTGATGAATAAGTACACAAAAAGTGAAGTCTTTATTCACTATGGTATAAAATATTTTAAAGCGACAGTAACAGTAAAAAAAAGGAAACAAGAAAACCAGAGATTATGTAGGTTTTCTAAAACACGACCAAAATAGGGTTAGGATTATTTTAATCCCCAAATGTATTAGTAACCAATATTTTTCCGTGATAGACCAGATCTGGTAATATACATTTGTTACACTTTGACGTGATCTGAAATAATAATTGGGGTGAAATGATTTTTGAATAATCGATCAATAATTGATTTATATTCCTAAAATCCAATCAGATCAATCTGTCTGAGGCAAGTTGACCAATATGGAAATAATATAGAGGAATCCTATGAAGTTTTGTCCGTTTTATCTGAAACTTGTAAGTTAAGCATAAGACAGTCAAAGCAGTTACAAGACCCTTAGTAACTTCCATGTTTGGTAATATATAAGAAAAATATATGATAGTAATTTCACATATATTTTCATTTGTGGATATGTATAATATCAAACTTATATGAGATGAACAACTTTAGGTGAAACTGCAGTCTTACAATAATTGTATAAACATTTACAAGTGTCATTTGAAAAAAAAAAAAGTGTTTTGACACAAAACATTTGACTGTTAAACTTTAGCAGTTAGTAGGCTTTCAACAAACCAGGCAGCTCCGTATCGTCTCTCAACTAATGGATGTTGCTAACAGTATTACAGGAGCAACGCTTGTTATTTAGGATTTTATGACCAACTATTTCTGAGGAAAATGGCAACATGATATTGTATCCACAGAGCAGATATTCAAAATACACATGGGGAAGTAGACACTATGAAGCAAAGAGATAGAAGACTCACACCTTCTTTCAAGTGTTGCAAGAGAAAGACGTCTTTATTTTTATACAAGACTATAATAACATGAAGTACAAAATGTGACATTCGCATGTACTGTGAAACAAGATTCACAATACATGTGAAACAAGGATTTAGAGCTGCAGATGATGCAAATTCCTTATGTTTTTTGTAGTTCTTTTCCATATGGTGATACTCAAATTGACCTATATCATCATAAAATTCTTTCAAAAGGAAATAAATCAATTACGCTGATCTCTAAAAATACAATATGGATTAAGACATTGGTTTATTTTACTATAACATAAAAAGAACCAAGTACTGTCACAGCGGACAACACACAAGTGACAACAGCAAAAAATGATCAACCATCATTACAGTCCAATGTGTGGAAACACTTTGTATGGTCACATGTCTGTAAAATGTTCTAATATTGTTCCCTTTGTATTAGCTTGATGTGGAAAAACAACAGTGGGCTGAACTTTATCAAACTAAAATGAGAACGGATTTTACATGAATTCTTGTTTGTACGCATATTTAATTTACACTTGATTATCAAACAAAAAAAAAAAAACAAGTGAAGTTGAGTGCATTATTATACTGATAAGTATTTTATTGATGTTAACAAGATCAGAGGTTTTTAATTGAGCAAAAACTAGTCTCTAATAATAATCTCTCCAGTTATTAGAGATTTTTGAAAATCTTTAACATTACAGACCAGATATCACTTTACAGTTTCCAAGCATAGTGCTAATGACAAGAACCATTACACAATTTGTAAAGTGAAGTTATTTTCAACACAGTCTAAAAATTCCTTCTGTAAGACCTCGATTACCTTCCTTTTTAATATGGCACTTTAGCATTTAGCCCCCTTTGGTTATTTATATCACCAAAACAAAAGGGTGCCCAGGTCAGTTAATGTTGCTTGAAAGAGCAAATAAGCAAAGCAAACATGGATCTTGCATGTCATGAGGTAGCATATGACCTGCTTCATAGCTGAGAGATGATGCTTGAATAAGGAGGTAAAACAAAGTCCTTGCATAGAAATATGCCCCAAACAAGTTATTACTTAGGTGACAGATTGAAATGATCTTTGAAGATCTATGTTGAGTATTTTGTTTTCTTGCCAATGCTGCATAAATACCACAATTATTATCACATTTTATTATCTAATTTATAACCCTTTTGTTTCAGGTTAACATTTTTTTTCTACGCTGCTGCTTTTTGATTTATCAGTATGAAATTAAACTGAAAACCCTTATTGGTCATTGAGTGTCTGGGATTACATAAGACAAAGGAGGATGTGAGAAAGTCTAAATCCACAGAGGATCTGTAGCTAGTTCTCCAAGATGTTTGGAACAACCTACCAGACGAGCTCCTTCAGAACTGGGCAAGTTTACCGTGAAGAATTGATGCTGCTTTGAAAGTAAAGGTTGGTCATTTCTCTTGTTCATTCACTGCACTTTGTTGATTGATAATGGTAAATAACTTTGGGGTATTCAGACTGGAAAAAGTCCTTTGGGACTTTGGGACTGAGTCTATTTAATTTGGTCCAAATCGATTTCTGAACCTTGCATTTGGTCTGTAGTGAGATTGCAGTCAACCAGACATTTTTGTTTCAAAACAAAGCTTGTGAACAAAACCATGTGATTAAACATATTTTCAGTCATTGGCCAGGAATTATGAGGACAGGGCAAAGCAACAAGAGAAAAAACAATGGAAGTCCTACGCTTTGCAATCTTTGTCGAGATAGTTCACTTATTTAAACTTCATATTCCGTTCAAGAAATTTTGAACACTGTCTGTTAGGTACCACACTTTAGGCGAACATTTTTCCAGTCTGAATACACCCAAATACTTCAATTTTTCTCTGATTACAGCATTTTTTCACACTTAACTAAAACTTTTGCACATTTCTGTTTGTCTGATGTTCGTTTTTTGTGCTTTAAAGTCCCACTCCAACTATATTTTTTCTTGTGCAAAACAGTTCCCAGTAGTCTTTTGGTCATGACTGTGCAGTTTTAATCCCAAATCAAAAAGGCTTTGTCATTTTTTTAAAGACTTTTAAGATATTTTTTGCCCAGCTGCAGTAGCTCATTAGAAATACAATTCTGGTTTGTGGACTGTTGGCTCGGAGCAACCCCGCCCCCTGCCCGTCGCTGAGAGCTGTTTGCTAGCTCACGCGCAAACTTTTTAGCCCCAAGCTAGCACTAGCATTGCAAAAATAATGGCAAGCAATATTGGATCAATCCAGCCGTACAGTTTTGAGCCAGAGGCCAGCTCGGACGAAGAAAGTTAATGTGCGCAAGGGGGTGGAGGAGCGGAGTGGTAAGAGTGACTTTGACCCTGTCTCATTAGTTTAAGTTTTTTCAAGTATCTGGGTTTCTGATCCAACGCGACTTGAATTAAGAAATACTCACAGTTTTAAACCATAAACTCTTTTATATAGGACCTGTAGTTTAAAAAAAATGCTACAAAAACATTAAAAACAAAAAAGACAATTGTCATTAGAGTGGGTCTTTAAGACAATCTTAGTTCTAAACTGCTGCTTTATCATGAAATTGATTTTTTCTAAACCTACAGAAAGAATCTCCACTGCTGGTTATATTCAAAACAAATGATATTGTGATATTGAGAAAAAAAATCTATTTAAACAATATGATTCCCATTTAAAAATCCTACAAATACAGAAAATTACTTTCACTTTTTTGGAATGTGTTGGTAAAAATGATCCTGTTATCACTCTTTTGACATGTTTTACTTGTTAAACAGCATTTTAAAAAAGATTTAACAGTCTAGCACAACACAGTTCTCAGCCTTTTGACAAGTTTGACGAAATTAAAGATGGATACATAACAGGTTTAAATATAAAATTAAGAATTTGCTTTCGAGTTTTTTTTTTTTTTTTTAGGGTAGAGTTATGTTAATTGATAATGTGCGTTCTTAAAATCGGTAACATTCTTAAAGTGTGAAAAAAGGTATTAACTTTGTCTTGCCAATATTTCTTAAATGTTTATGACTTTTTCTTGTGAGAAACAAATGCCCTGCTAAAAACAAGTGCATAGAAAGTAATTATGAAGGGATTGGATAGTGGAGTCAGGAGTGGTCCCAACTGTAAACTCTGCAAATTTGATAACTAATTAAAATGATTAAACCATTACAGGTCTCACAAGACAGCTGGACTTAAATGTGTCATCTATTTACGCAGCAGCTGGTATTAATAGAAAAATCTGTACGCGTTTCCGACTAATAAATATTATTTCATTTATGTAATGCAAAGACCCATCTCGCAATAACAAACCTTATGGCTTTTTTCTCTATAGAAAAGAGTAAAACAAAACAACCAAAGGTAATACTGCAGGGAGAGCAACCAAATCGACTTTTCCTTTTATATTACTTTTAGCAAATCAATAAACCGGCAGGTAAACATGAATCATTGATCTGATATGACTGAAAAAATGAATAAAAATAAGATATGTACATTTGGTGGTGAGGAGGGTTAAGCATTATGATGCAAAAACAGAGGTTTTTATTTGGTTTATTAAATTCAAAAGCAAATTTGTTGTGCTTCAAAAGCACTTTTAAAGATATATTTTTTTTAAATACAACCAAGCAAATTAACATCAAAATTGTTTAAACATCTTTAGCAAAAAAAAAGGCATATTTTAAAATAGGTACTAAAAAATATTTAATTTTTAAAGTTACCAATTATACTACTAAAAAAAAAAGTTTTTTACTACCTAGTACTAAACGTAACAAAAATTTGTAATGTGAACTTGTAGTTTCAATTGTGCAATATAAATGTATATAAATAGTTTAAATTGTGGCAAATCATACATAATATGTTGTATTTTATCATGATAATCATGACTTGATATTCCAAATTTTAAAATAATTTACTTAAAGACGCAGTCTCATCATCTTTTGAGCTACAGTGCTCTCTTGTTTATCGTGGGAGATGTGTTCCATAAATATCACGCAATAGATGAAATCTGCATAGTAGAAATACTGAAGCTTTAAGGCTGTAAAACTCCTCACTACACACTTTATACACATTTCTGAGACAGATGTGAACATTTTCACAATTTTCTGAAAAAAGTTCAAACCTTCATAGAAAAATAAGTCCAGCGTAATAGAATGGAAACAAAGCTTTGATCAAGATTTATGTAACCTTGGCAAGATGAGCAAATTCTGTACAGCAGACCAGCCAGATAGACACATTTAAAAGTAATCTAAAAGTTGCCACACTCCCACAAAAAAAGCCCAAAAATGAATCTAAATAAAAAAACGCCAAACTGACCCCAGACCCGCCTATGATGTCCACCTGTACAAAGAAACTACTGCCCGTGAATTCAAAATCAAAACCACCAGTTAGATGGTTAGGTGCCACCCAATCTGGCAACACTGCAGCAGACATGGCACAAAGGAGATTGAATGACCCCGTCAATAATCAGTCAGGGCACAGAACACAGTGTGTTGTAGAAAAAGAGATAGAGGAAAAAAAAGGCATTTAAATAGCACTAATAAAAAAAAGAATCTGGTGAATCACTATGTAGAGAGGGACCACTGTATTTTAAAATCATTCCCAGTGGTCCTTTAATTATGATGACGCAGTTTTTAGCCAAACTCAAAACCTGTGTCATTTTCTAGCACATAGTTTCTGCAGAGCGGCAGGAGTTCATTAGAAATCCCACTCTGTGTTGTGACTGTTGACAAGGATGCATGCATGGGGAGAACATGCAAACTCCACACAGAAAGGTCCGCCCATTGGTGACACTGTTACAAGTCCCCCAGCCGGGACTTTATAATTGTGACAACTATAATTTTATTTATTGTAAATCCTTCCCAGTGGTCTTTCAACTATGAATTATGATCGTTTTTAAGACATTTTCTGCTGAGTGGCAGCAGTTCATCAGAAATTCGCCTCTGAGTTGTGGGTGTGACCCTGAAGTAACTCTCCGCTGATATCCCATCATGCCTTTGTTTGAACTCTCTCCCACCAGCTTACAACGCCTCAAAACTCCAAGCTAACATTAGCGGGGAAACAAAAACAGCAAGCAGTATTGAGCTTTCTAGTGATACAGTTATGAGAAAGATGCCAGGCTGGATGTAAATAATGAAAACGTTAATGTACATACTTGTCTACAAGTGGATGTGGGTTTTTTTTATATGCTCCTGATCCATCTTGATTTGAATAAAGAAATACTTAGAAACCAATCTTAAGAATAATTTATTTTATTTTTGTCCTCCATCGTGAGAAAAGTGGGTCTTTAGATGCAACAAAATGGCAGATGGTTAAAATGTTACAACCGGTCATTGAGGCATCAATGACTTTGACTTCAAATCAATGTTTTGTCTTGTTTTTAGATATTTTCTAAATTGCCAAATAATTTTATATTTGATTTTTATGTTTAAAAAACTTAAAATGTTTGTACTCTCCCAAAATTATTCATGAGCCAAGAGTGGAATTTCCCCAGCTCCTCCATTTTTTTTAAATAAAATTCCTAAATCCATCCAAATCATAATTTTGTCTTTTTTTCCACCGTCCATAGATTCTACCTTGGTATCTTGTTAAATTATATATTTATTTACACGATGTCTTTGCCTTCATTCCTGAACTTCTGGATCCTTAAAAAAACATAATTAATAGATAATACACCTTATACAGTTTGTCAGATGTTCAATGTCAAATAACTAAAGTTTGAACTCCAGACATCAGCTTTGGCAGGTGATTAAAGGTCTAGATGAGATAGTTGGCAGGAAGTTCAGATAAGACTATTACTTTCATCCATGAATAATGTCAAAGTCTAAGAAACATTAGAGGCTGAAAGACCCCATGAAGATCAAGATCAAATGCAGCGCTATCAAAGCAGAAGCTGTCTTAGGAAGTGAAACTTTGCTTTGTCAATGCTAAAAAAAGACCCTTAAAAAGTCACGGGACTCATTTCAGTAGGGCTGTCAATTTCAGTCAAAATCATCAATTAATCGGTTATAGAAAAAAAAAATTATCAACGCTAACTTGGTATTGTCGATGCGTGTTTTTTTTTTTTTTTGTCATTTTAAATTATTATGATAACCACCAGCCACAAAATCAAAGATAGATATAAACTTAAGTTTCACGGAAGCATAACAGCCATGCACGGGCATCTGAAGGAAGCATCCTGCGGTCTTGGCATCTTCCTTGACATATTCATCAAGGTAATTTGCACTCACATCTTATTATTAGAAAATGGGTGTAATGTTTTCTTTTATTGAGCTATTAATGGGCTCTAGCAATACTCGCTATCAGCTCCCAAAAATTCAAGTATAAATATTAGCAACGTCCAAGATCGCTGATTCGCAATCTTTTTAAATATGGTAGAGTGCAGTAAAAATATAATTCAGAAAAAAAATTGTTTTTGCTCTGAAACGCAGAATAATGATGGATTTTAAGATTACAAACTAGAAATAAGCCAAATGTGTAGCGCTGATATCACTGGAAGTAAACAAATCTTCAAAATAAAGTGTTGGTGAAACTTTCCCTTTTCAAAGTAAAACTAGAGAGTTTGTTTTTGTAGTTGGAAAAAACGAGACCAAAGTTCCATTTACTGAAATAAGTTCTTTTGTTCTTCTGTAAATTTGCTGTAACACAGCTTTGCTGTAACAGAGCTTTAGCAAATTAGTTTCTGGTAACTCTTTAACAGTTTACGTAATTAACGTAATTCTAACATATTCTGATGCGAAAAAAAGCAGCCTCACACTGATATGCAGCGCTGCACAGTGAAATGATTAAGCAATCAACGTGAATCAGCTGATTCTGCCGTGGAGAAAAGCGGCTTTTCATAACGTCTTGCACCAAAGTGCAACGCTGTAGAGCAGGGATGTCAAACTCAAGTCCTGAAGGGCCAGCCTCCTGCTGTTTTTCCAGAAATCCTACCTTACCTGCTGCTGATTACCTGGACAAACCAGGTGTGTTTTGCCAATAAGGAGCTTCAACGTCAGGTTTTCCTGGAAAACACATAGGACACTGGCCCTCGAGGCCTGGAGTTTGACACCCCTGCTTTAGAACGTTATGTGTTGCAGAATTGTGAGGATAGAAAAATTGTGGAGAACTTTTGATATGTTGCTAAATGATCCAAAACAACAGTGATGTTTATATTTTGCTTTACTGCTGAAATTAACCAGAAAGTTGACCAAGATAAATTCATATACATTAAGAAAAACTTGCTTGAGGGGACAAACACCATTCCTTTCTGTCTAAATACAACAAGGGAAAAGACATAGCCAATTATGGCTTTTTTGTGCTAGCATATAGCTTACCTCGGACCTTAAACTTTCTTATCTTGTTTAAGGTGAAATTGGAATTAAAAAAACCATACATGTAATATTTCAATTTCTGTGAATGTACCATACGCCGAGCATTAGCAGTACCACACAAAACGCAAACCTCCACGGACTGAGTACCAGCACTGTCAACTTTTGGTGAAAAAAATTAAATACTGCACATCATGATCAAACATCAAACACTTGTTGACTAATCGACTAATTGAAAGAATAGTCTGTGACTAATTGGCTACTAAAATAAACGTTAGTGACAGCCCTAAATTACAGTTTTACTTTAATTGTTTTATATATGAAACAGTGTGTAACAGCTTTTTGATGTATGGTAATAGGACTTATCCTCTTGAGTAAAATCTGGATCATAAAGCTGTTTCCTATCATAGCAGAACATAAATTTAGTAATAAAACTTTATTGGCATGGACAAAATCATCATCTCTACCCCTTCAGCCAGAGTCAACATTACAATTCAGCAATCAAAGCTCCATGGAAGGAAGATCTTGAGAAGGATTTTACAATCAACACTAAAAGAGGAGGTTTGAAATGAATTTGGCCTTACTTCTCAAAAACCTCCAAAAACTGTCAGCTTTTTAAAAAATCTTTTCTGCATATTAATCGTGGTAAAACATTTAGAAGGTCATTTTAAATCAGGGTCACTAAAAACTGTTTTGAACAAGGCCACAGTCTTCAAAAAGCTTCAAGAGAAAATGAGAACAAATGAGGGAGCCTGGAGGAAGTGTTAACAGGATAATTGTGACAGCTAGGTTTTATAATGAAAGTTAAAGCAGAAGTCTTTTCACTTAAGTTAAGGGGTGGCGAAAAGACAAAAAAATAATCGCATTTCTTTACAAAAACGATTTTCTGACACAAAATTTGTAAAAGTTACCAATTCAAGGAGAAGGTTGAATACGACAATAGTGTTGCCACCATTGTTTTGACATGATACCAGCCATTTCAGGTTAACACGAAATACCAGGGATGTCCAGATCCGATTTTTTCTAACCCCAATCCGATTCTAAGTCATTTCATTTTGAGTATCTGCCAATGCCAAGTCCCGATCTGATACTTTTGTAACACATTTAAAAATGAACAAATTTAATAAACTGATTTGAACTGTCCCATGTTTTTACTAACCTTACATTACCATTTAACACTTAAACAGAGCCCTTCTGTAAAGTAGATTCAAGAATCAAGCAAAAATGGTTCAACCATCAACTAGTGAACTTAGTTAACCACAAACTAGGTGATAAGATAGGGAGAGCACCGTTCTCATTAAAAAGAAACAAATACCCAATCTTTTTTCAGTTGAAATGCATTTGTAGGTTGTTGTTTGCATTAAAACAAACCAATAGAGACACTTGCCGTCAGTTTAAATTGCTTCTTAAAAGATTTATTGAACCCCGAAGTCTGAATCTTTGAATATCTCGCTAACTTTCCTGGAATGTTTTTGTGCTCCTCCTGCTCAAACTAGTTTTCTCCTGAACCTTTTGACAGTAAAACGTGGGGATCCGTTCATGGTTTGCAGACTTCTGCTATAGTATCTGTAATGATAAATCTTTAATTGAAATAAATGTCCGATCCCTGATCGGGATTTAACAGCTTTTGATTGAGTCTGAAACTTCCCGATTGAGCCTGATTTCTGATCACGTGATCAGATAGGGACAGCCTACAAAATACATGAAGTATTTGGAAACGGCAGTGCCCTGGATACGTTTCTGGTTCTTAAAATGTTTTGATGAAACACATTTTGCCTTATAAAATGACATTAATGTTTAAAAGAGAAAATGAAATAAAAGAATACTATTTGGAAGAATCACATAGTCTGCGTGTACAAAGTTAATCAGTCGCTATTAACTGCACCCAAAGAAAGCCTTTTGTTATCCTTAATTTGAGCTTTTTACACAAAAAGTGTTTGATTAAAGTAGTTAAAAACATCACGATTATCTTCAGAAGCAGAATTTCCGAAAAAACAGTGATATTTAAAATTAATTAATTAAAAAATTATGAATCATAATATTTTGAAACATTATCCGTGACCCCCCAAAAAAAATCTGTTTTCTTACCTTTGTTCAACTCCTCTTTAAAAACTTGGAGGAGCGAACAGAGACTGACAGATAGCAGTGAGTTTGCAATCACCACCAGAGACAGGAATCTCATTTTCCTAGAAGGGAGCAGCTTGTGGTGTGTTATTTTGCTGTGAAAAGAGTGTGTGTGACCAAAGTTAACACTCTGGAGACTATTGCCTCGCTGTCAAACAGAGAGGCTAATGTTGATTATACCTGAATTCTTTGGAAGCCAGAATGACGGCAGGAGATGAAATAAAATTAGAGGGCACCTGTACAAATGTTCTGCTGTGATGGAAAAGGCAATCAGGAAGAGTTTTTTAAACTGGAAGATTTTAAATAAAATATATAGAAAATGAAGGGATTTCATCCCAAAAAAAAAAGTGTGTCCTTAGGGGTTCATGTTTATATTGTGTAAGATTCAAGGCCTTAGGTAACAGAGTTCTGGTATTTTGGATTTCATTTTGTGATGGAATTTCTATAAATGTAGCATACATTTCTTTTCAAGCTCACCAAATTTAGAAGCTTATACAGATTTCCCTGCTATATTGCAGTTCACGTTTCGCGGTCTCACTGTTTTTGTTTTTTTCATTTCTTTTTTTTTTTTTTAATCGACAGTGCATAGTGTTTTGCATTCTGATTGGATGTAGACTATTGCCAATCCGTTTTCTCTCCTGTACAGAATGTGTTCAGTGTTGCCAAATTTACATACATCATTGATTGAGAACAAATAGTTGTTTTCATTTTACTGGACTTATTTTTTTTTTATATAACTTTGAGAGTTTAAATCAGAGAGAGAAGTGTGAAAATGTCCAGGTCTATCTGAGAAAAGTGAGGGGTTTTACAGCAGTAAAACAACTAAAAGAATAGTTAAAAAAAAAGTTGGCAACTTAATGGATCTGTGTTTTTTATAACCCAACAAGACACCACAGCATCTTATCAGTTATACTGTTCATCTTCACTTCTATCTTTTTCAGTAGCCTGTTTTTGTCCGGTGATCCATTTTAGAAATGATAATTTAGGTTTAAACCAAAGGGATTAAAGTTCCACTCGAAACATCTTTTGATTAATTTTTAGTATCCCTGTTGTCTTGATTGAGTGTACAGTAAACCAAAATTAAATAATCTGTCGTTTTTTTTAGGATAGATTTTTCTGCAAAGTTGCGGTAGTTCATTAGAAATTCCCCGTCTGTTGTGGACGGGACTGTTGGCTTGGAGCAACCCCGCCCCCCTTCCCCTCCCCATTGCTGAGAGCTCTCAGCAGGGAGCTTGTGGCCCGCCCAGCGCATATTCTACATAAAAAATAAGCTCTTTTGCAAACTGCTTTTTTAAAATTCTACTCAAGATTCACAGTTTGAATAAAGAAATATTCAGAAACGCTATTTTGAGCCTAATTTTCTTCATATGTGTCCTTCATCATCAGAAAAATACCACAAGAACACATCAAAAACATAATTTTTGTTAACGTAGTTTTTAACATCAATCTATTGGCATCCATGAATACTTCTTAATTTTTAGGGGGTTTTCGACCATTTGCCCTTAAACTAGATTAGCAGCATTAAAATATAGAAGTAAATGTTATACTTTAATCCCTTGATACCTATTGATGCAAATATGCATCAAACCACTTCAGCTCCAAACTTACCTTAATTTAACATCTACATTAAAGCAATAACGTGATTTTTTTTTTTTTCACAGCTGGAAATGAATTCAACCATCAAGGGATTAAACCAATGTTGGAACACATTACAGCAGCAAAGGTTCTCTCTTACCATCCTAACATAGGGGGTAATTGAACTTTACATTTAGGAAAAATCCCTCCTTTATGCTACTCTTGACTTTGTCTCAGGCGCTCTCAACTCAGACAAGTTTTGTTATGCAATTAACAGTGTGACTTCATTGTATGTACTCCACCCAGCCATTCAAGATCCAAGCTTCATTTCCAGACAATGTCTGCAGGAGAGGGTGGGGGGAGACAAACAATCCATTTCTCTCTGTGCCAATGCATTGCATCAAAGTGACGACTTCAAAGGACAAAGTGGTTATAACATGAAGCTCCCACTTCAAACTCAAAATTACCCTGTACATAATAAAGCTGACATTATGTGCAATTTATTTAAAAATGTAAACACTTCCTTTCATTTTGAAGTGTAACAGTTGAAACAATCGCTTTGATAGTTTTTAAATACCTTCATTTCTCAAAAACTGCATTATTGCTTTTCTAACCTCTGAAAAGTGATGCTGGTTGGTGAAAACTAAAAAAATAAAATAAAACCTGTTCACATGGTCAAAGTGTGACTACACAACCATGGATTTCAGGTGGTCTCGCTGACTTCTAAGAAGTAGGAATCTGATAAGAATGGCGCCATGAACGTCTCAAAGCATGAGCTCAATCTTTAATCAGGAGTCATTGTGTTTTAAGCAGTAGCCTTAAACCCATAAGATCAGGTAGAGGAAATGGTAAATCATACAGGCATTGGGGTCTAATTGGCCAGCAGAATGAACTCCAGCCAAAATATTGTTTTCCCATGGCGCTATCTGCTTCCATCTCGTGGACTTTCATAGAAACTTGGGCTTCCTGTTCTTGGGTGTTGGCTTCTACATAAGTACAACATCCCATAGTCTGTAAAAATAATCTCAGAGACTTGCTGTAAAGAAAAGGGGGACAGAAATACATTCTGTCCCACGAGGAAGAACAATTCACAAGCTGTGACAGCTTCCCCTTTGAGAGTCAGGGCACCAACAAAAACGTAGGAAGAACTTTAGATGGTCAACTCAGATCAGACTAAGAACATTTGATAAAAAGAAAAATAAATCTAGAGTGATACGGAAGATCAATATTATTACAAACCTACAGTACAATTATTTTTAGATTAAGGCACAGGCAAAGGATGTCGCTAATTTGTATTTTTTATTTGAGAGCTACGCTGAAAGAAATACAAAAATAATCAATATTAATGAAAATGTCTGCCACATTTTGACCTCTAATAGGATCCATCATAAAAGCATTTGAGCTGTAAAGCATTATCTTTATGACTCTATGCAGTCATGTTATTAGTGTTCTGTCAAGTTTAGGGATATAACTATGAAAAAGAGTACAAAGAAAGATTACGTCCACTTTAAAAGTCAGTTGGTTTTGAGGTACATTAAAATAATTCATCTTAATGGAACAGCTTGTTGTATTGGTGAACAAGAAATACATGAATTATTAGTTTAACAAAAAAGATATTTGGAAGAAGCTTCCATTTAAGTTTGTTCGGGCACTTAAAAATGAAAACATTCATTATTCCTAAATTTTAAGAAGCTAAAACCACTAATACTGCTGCCAATTGTCCCATTATTTAAAGTCATAGATTTTACACAGTGATTGTTTTTAAACATAAACATCTCAGCTCATAACTCTAGAACAAAACAAAAAAAAAAAAGAGGAGAAAAACCCTTTATGCTGTACACAGGGAAAACCAACAAACATCAATTACTGAAGCAATGATGTAAAGAAAACAGGGATGAAAATCCACCACAACTTTAGGAGAGATTTATGAATTCATTAGAAAAACTGATTGTCAAGTTACGGTTGCCAATTGTTAATTTACAAGCTACAAGATAATGGGATGTACTTAATGTTTCCCAATCTTCTCCTCCAGTTTTTTTTGTATAAGTAATGACATACTTTCATTGTCCTTGACAATGACATGTAAACGCGTCAGCTGTAGTTTTTTGTGATAAATGATATTTACCAATTTTAAGGTCTACTAGGAAACCTAGTCATTTAGATATTCTTTTTGTATTCTCTGTTAAATAAGCTGAATAAATAAATGAATACAGATGTCAGTGGCTTTTGCTTTTTTGGTGTTTGTACTAGTTTTATTCCACTGTAATAACAATGTGCATAAACTACAATACAAAAATAAGATGAGAGTAGAAAAACTAAGAGTTCACAAAAAGCACAAAGGTGTTACAGATGCATTACACGAGCTATGATGGCACAGGCTGGGAAGCTGACCTCCTGTGTATGGGCCTTTAGTTTTCGATTAAAATCAACCCCGTGAATAAATTGAGAATGTCTGACAATTGGAACATTTTTCAGAAATATTGTCATGTTCTAAGAAGAGAAATTTGTTCATTATTTTTGTGCATTCACCATGGCGAAAGATGAGCCACACAAAAGCAGGCTCAACATTTTCAAATGACTCCAACTGTTAATTCAAAGCTTAACTCAAGCAATAAAATCATTTAGAGACAAACTGACCAATAATAACAGTAAAGTTAATAAAAAGCTGGCTGAACGCTCTTTTGAGCACATTTATACGTCAAATCTTTTTTTTCAGGGTATTTGAACATCTATATATGCAATTTAAATGAGATTTGATTAGATAAAACTTTATTTATCCCTTTGGCAAGATACCTCAGGGAAAATTCCACCAACTGTGATGATTGCATTACTATCCTTGAATAGCTCTCAACAAAAGAACAACGCAACCAGCATATGATAAGCTATAATGTGAATTTTGCTTTAGGGGCTGCTGAGCCTGAGAACAGAAATCAAAGAAAAAAATTAGACTTCATGTCAGAAAAGGGAAACTTTTTTTTGGTCTGGAAGACACTTTGATTTAGTAAAGTTAGAGTTCTACACAGCTTGAAGTCTGCTATGTTCTTCAGTTTTATCATTTGCCGCCGTTATGAATTAAATCAAATGTGTGGTCTTGATGTGAATTAGTAGTACTAGGCTTTACTAGCAGAAGTTACAGGCAAATAGATAAATATTCTCCCAAGTGTTTATCTGATCATATACTTTACACAGATTGTGTATGATGTAGTTTTGAGATCTGACTTTATATCATCAGCATTTGTTGCACTTTTACCTTATTTTGAATGGTGAGATTTAGATGCTATAGGGGCCACAGTCAGCATTCGTCATCATATTTTGGTGTTTTTAACATGTTCTAGTGGCATTTTTTAAATGACAGAGAACATACATAAACAATTGGGAGTCAGGTGGCAGTTGGGTGTGCAGAAGGGCTCGCTTTTTATCTATCCTGGGCTACCGGAGGGCTGGCGGCCAGGGGCACTTGATTTGGACGGTTGCCGCCCGGAGACATTTACACATCGTCCAGAGCTCTCAGCAACGGGGAGGGGAAGGGGTTTGAGGCTGCACAAAAAGGATTTCTCTGCTTTTTGTTTTGTTACTGTTTAATAAATGAATCAAATATCAAACAGTAACAAAACTGTGACCCGAAAATTGAGGTTTGATCGGAATTGTAGGGAAAGTGAATTGTTGCATCCCTACTGAACAATATAGATGGAAAGCAGCACGAGATCTGACCATTATCTAAGCAAAGTGCATATTTTTTGTTGACTCAAAAATATATATTACCCTGTACCCTGAAAAATAGACTTTTAGCTCAAGTTCTTTACTTTCAAACTTCTTCAAATCATTACAATTTCTACACATTTTCCACTCATTACCCAGTTTATAGAAAGATCAATTCAACACTTTATTTTTGCTTGGATAATGACCATGCTTGCAGGAGAAGAATCCTGCATAATCAGCAACAAAAATAAAAATATATGTAGATTTTAGACGTTTTTTTTCCCCCACAGTGATATGAAAAAGTAAATGTTTTCTCTCTGGGTTTTGCTCTCTGAGTATCAGTGCACACTGACATCAATCCAGCTCTGCATCAATGGAAGGAGGCCTCTTGCTAATTGTAAACAGGGGAGGGAGGTGAGCATTCTGTGGAGCAGAACACAGATCTCCTCTGTAGAGCTGCAAAATGAAACACTTATTAGCGACGGTACATTACTCTGCTTTGTCCAAGGGCAAATGTTTCATATCAGCTAGCTGTCGGAAATTCAAAAGCTAACCTCAGCACTCAGAAATGTCCTGGAGCCGCGTGTGATGGAAGGTTTAATATTAGAAATGGTGGTTGTATTGAAATCAGGCTCAAATTGAACTGAATAATACTTAGACATTTGGTAGTTATACGTGTCCTTGCAAATGAAGACAGAGATACAATAGCCAGATTTAAAGAGATGGAAACACTAAAGCCATCTGCATCAAACATATTTATGCTAGCAAACACCAAATAGTCCATCTTCTTCAGCTGGTCATCAATACACAAACAGAAGCCATTTTATATTTCACATCATTAAAACCTGTTCCTTTTGTTATGCCTTTATTGGAGAGCACCTTTCCTCACGCTGAACTCTCACCCCTTCCATACCCTCATCTTCTATTCATGCAGCTTCATCCATTAGTTTAATTAACTCTTTGGCTCTAGGAATTCACACTAAGCTACGGCTTCAGCACCTGACTATTAGAGAAAGCACACTGTGACCCTTTTCTCTACTCACTAGCGAGAGTGCAGAACATTAATGATGATAATGCCCTGCTGGTCAGTCTAAATCACTTCAGTCCAATTAGGGAAAAGGGGATCTATATATGCTGTTCTCTTTGTCTTTAGCCAGTTTTAAGTACACATTTGGTTTTGTCACAGTGAAACTCTCCAATAAAGTTCGTGATGAGAGGAGGTCTGTAAAGCTGTTTGCTTCAATGTACTGATTCGGCCCTATTGTGGCTTAAATCCTGTTGCTTTTTGAACCTCCATCATGAAATGCATTTATGCCAAATGATAAGACCTTTGCATTTTGTTGCTTTTTTCTCATACTGGAAGGAGGTGTTGGTGTCCCATCAGCTTCTGAAACCAACCACTACTACTTTATTTAGACTGTAAATATGATGCACCATGCAGCAGCTTTTACTGTCAAAGCAAAGTTTGAAGAAGTCAAAAGTTTGACATGCAAGTTGCACAGGATGATGTGAATGGATGGTAACCACTGAAGACATATTTCCCAGAATAATATATCATTCAATAAGTTCAAGTTTTTTTTTTTTTTTTGAAATATGATTGCAACTGGCATCACCAGCCCACTGTGCAAAAGTACCACTACAAATCTGAAGCATATCCTGCAGACTGAAACTGCAACAGCGCTGTCATTCACACATCAAGCATCTGGCCATCAGGTATGGAGGCCAAGGAAGGCAATGTTAGATACCTGCCAGAGGACCCTCATCATTGGGACTGAGGGACACAGTGGAGTAAAAGTGAAGAACGTGTTAACTGTGGGTCACTGTATAGTGATAAACCAGGACAAGCATAAGGAGGTTGCTGTCTCCCAGGGTGACAGAGGTTATGAGACAAACAGAAGCCTCTCATATACTCGCCTGTCATGGTGCCAGGATAAATCCATGATGCGAGGACAAGGCAGACCATTAGCCACATTCAGAGGTGAAAGATATCCACCCACACAGTAACCCTCTCTTCCAATGACAAACTATATGGAATTTTTTTTTCTTTTCAATCTGTGTATATTATTTTGTCAGAGTGCATTTTGGTCTGCAGGGCCATTTTATGTGGTAACCGGAAAACACCCGCAATTGTACAAACACAACCCTAAATATACTAGCTCAACTCTGCCATGTCAAGCATAGACGTTACACAGAGGAGGCCACCTTTACAAAAACTGCTAAATAGAAAGGTTTTAAGCTGGATGTACTTCTGGCTCTCATGGATGTGCATTATGCTACGTTCCAATGAAAAGTCTATGCAAACGCATGCATATGCGAGTTTTGGGATTTTGCATTTAAAACTCTTACGTTCATGCATCGCTATTAAAGTTTTTACGTCAGTTTTTGGGCTTTACATACAAAACGCGCGGCAATTGAATGTGCGCTGAATGTTAAACCACTTGACCAAACAGGAACTCTGATTGGGTAACGACCTATGGGTAGCGTCCTTTTCAAAAGATAGGAGTGCCACTGGCAACCATTCAAAAATTGATCATGGAGGAAGAATTAAAAATAGTGATTTGTGGACAGGCCTCGACAATTTTAGACCAACATTCACACTTGACTGCAATGATAAACTTTCAGCATCTTGTTGCCTGTTTTATGATTCTACCCTCCCTCCCCTGTAGTCATCCTCTAACTTCTGTAACCCACCCTTTGCCCCCATCTTTTGTGCCCTCCCAACATCTATCTCTCTTCTTCCCCCTTTTTTTTCCGTCCGGTCCAAAAAAAAAGAAAAATACAAACATAATTAATATAAATAAAGTTCAGTTTAAATTACAAAAGGGGTTTATACCAATATACACCTTATGTGTCAGATTTATAAACCCCGATTATAACAGTAAAATCTGTCTAACACAAGAGGCTCTCAGCTTATCTCCGTTTGCTCAGCTGTTGGACAGACCAAGTTTAAATAAATAAATAAAAAGTGGTTTGTGCCCGACTGGAATTGTGTGACACCAAGTCTTTCATTTATCAGAACAGGGCTGTGAAAGAAAAAACCTGAAGTAAGATTCATGAGATTTGCACCACTTTGACATTTTGCACCAAGCCTCCTCCAACTGTGAAGTACATGCGCCAATATCAGATGGGAGACAAATCTGTGTGAACACCATATGCTAAAAATGCGTTCAAAAACCCACTTTTAGAGCATGCTTCAATGCGGCACACACACCTAGTGTGTACATAGCAATAAACAGAGTTTCAACTTCCATCATAAAGTGGGGATCAGCGCATCCAACACCTGAACTACAAGACATCATAGATCGCTAAGGAAATCTATGCGTTATCATGACACTGTACTATCTTAAGGTCTACAGATATGGAATCTGTTTATTGCACTACATGCAACTACTGATAAACAAGTGTTGTCAGATTTAATTCATTTAAACGCTAACAAAAAGAAATTAACTCAATGTCATATAAAGCATGAGAGCTGCCCCTGCACTTATTCAACTTGAAAAGCTCTGTATGAGAGCAAACACTGTAAACCTCAAAAGTTAAGAGTAACTAATGGTAACATTGACTTTCATTCAGTTCAACACTGGAAAGCTATTTGCCAAGAGAAACCTGTCATAACAGCCCACTTGGCCGAACTTACACAACATGTTTTTTTAACACAACTCATTGTCTTATCGTCTCCAAATGCTGCTAAATTAATGACCTTAACCAAATCGTCAACAGTTCCACTTTGCACCCCTCACTTAAAAACTGCTTACACTTCGAGTGTGCTTCACTGAACCATTAAATGTCAGCCAGCTGTGGAAATATAAGCTCTGAATTGTTTACCAACCAACATGCAAATCAGGAAAATTGTCACCGTTCCTCCTTTGGAATCAATCTGTAATTGGTCATCACAAGTGCATTCATCTGACAAAGCATGTGTCAACCTGTTTAGCAGCATAATTCCTGGAAGTTTAACCTGGATAAAAGCCATTTCTAAAACAATGACATGTTTATCTTCAGTAATTTGATCGTGTTGTTCTAATTAGCAAATGAACAGAAACTATACCGTTATTTTTATTAAATCAAAAAGGAAAAAACATATCCTGTGGTGTGCAACTATTTGATCATTTACACAATTAAACTTCCAACGACTTCTGAAGCAAATAGAACAAGCTTTGTATTTATATGCAACACTTCAACTCTTTATGCATCAGCGTTGCCACTTTTCTCTACTTTGGAAACCATTGGTTTATGTTAACTGCGTAAATGGTTGAAAGAGTTACAGCAGTTCAAAGATGGTGCTTTATTTTGCTGTTGCTGGTAATTATGTCAAAGGTTCAAAGACCAGTAAAGTTTGATCAGAATATTGTACAAAAGCAGAATTTATAGTTCTGGTTTCAGAAGCTGCTTTTAGGGGTAGGAATGAGTCACTCCCCTCATGTTTTGGAGGTTGTCTCTCTTTTTTAAATTGGTGTTAAAGCCTTGAGCCAAACATTGTTCAGGTACAGTAAATGAAGCATGATGTGAAATCAGGTGGAGATGGGATGGGAAAGCAGTACAATTTTACTCTGACCCGAGTCTGTGATGTTGGGAGTACTCTGCAGACTCCAATGGATCACTGAAGTAGATATTTTTAGACTTGGTAAAAAAAAGCCACAAAACAAAATGGCAGTGTTGTAGCGTTTTCATTTTTGATTTGGCAGTCACATCACCCCACCAATAATATGCCCTCTGTAAAGGTTTCTTATTTCTGTAATTTTTTTATTTTTATTTTTAGACAAACCAAAGCTCTCTCTGGTATTCTCTGTCACTGAGCTGCACTCTGACTCGTATACTTTAGCAGATGGGCTTTATTTCCATTTCCAAAGCGCTAAAAATGGCTCAAACTTTAAAAAGTCAACATTATGAGCGCTAAGCTTATAAAAATCGATTACAATTCATGTAAAAGTGGATCCATTTAATGCACCCTTGCTTAACGGAAGTTTTTAATTGTTATAGAAGAAAGGAAACCAAACTACAACTCATTAAAAAAGAAAGCAGAGGCCACAACAAAACATTTACAAGCAGTTTGGAAGAAATCACAACAACAATAAAGGGGTGATGAGAAAAAAAGTTAAACTTTTACAGGAAAAAAAAAAAGAAACAAATGGGGTGAGGTTAAGAATAAAGATTTGGTGAGTTTTCTTTAGCAACATGACTTTTGAACAACAAGAAAAGGTGCACAAATAAACCAAAATGACACTTATTTCTAAGATCAGGGTCACCATGCGAGTAACCTGCACGGTCAACTTCAAGGCATCATACAGCCAGCGGTTCTGTAGAGTCAACACTTGAATTAAAATGCATGGGTAGGAAAGGTCACAAGGTCTCTACATTTAATAGGTACCTTCCTCTGTGGTGCATGAAGTCTATGCTAATCCAGTCATTAATGTAAAATATTTTGGAAATAAACCAAAACAGGCAGCTGAGGGCCATCTTAGCATAACCTTCCTGGCAGAAGCAGACCTGAGCAGGAGCCAAATTATCTTTCAGTGTTGCTCCTGTGCACTTTGACCTGAACTAAACAGACGTGTGTTTATTTATTCCACCAGTGACAAATTGGCTGTACAGAGAAGCCTCTGTCTGCACAGTAAAGCTCTATTTGAAGCGTGTTCACACGGTTTCACAGTCATCCTGTGCACAGATTTCTAGAGCTTAAGTGTAGGAGTGAGTGTGTCTGCATATGGAGGGTTTTTTGGATTAATTTATCTCTTTTTTTTTCCTAGGGAACCAAGTAAGCCAACATAAAGCAAAACTCCAATGATTGCACATGACCACATCCTCAGATAGGTGTTGCAGCCATTTTAAATCACAACCCTAATCCAGTCTGTCTCACTTACACCTCTCTCAACCCCAAAGCAACCCCCACCATCGGCAAGAAAAAAAAAAAAAAAAACGCTCTCACAACTGGTTTGTGGCAAGCATAAGAAATGAGAGATGAGGGGAGGAAATTAAAATTTAGAAGGGAGGAGGGAACTCCCGTAAAGCTGAAGAAAATTGATTTCTGGGGAGAGGTGAGGATTTGGTTAAAATTCATTTTAAAATTAAAGATTCTGCAGGCACGTGTCCAAGTACAAACAGACAAGACTAAATAAACAGGAAAAATTGAATAAAACTTAAAAAATTAAATTTGAATTGAATAAAACTCCCAATTTAGATCCAATTTGTTGCTGCTTCTTCTATAACAAAAGCTTAAAAACAGAACTGAACTTATTTTATTGTAAAATCTTCAAACAAATCATCAAATTAGATGACATCACCAAGACTACGGTCACATATGCCAAAATGCCACAAATTTGGCAGTTGGATGTGCAATTTGTAATCAGGAGGCGGCAGTCACATTTTTTTGGTCGTTGCCATTTTAAGAAAAAAGTTAAATTTTTACGGGGACCGGAGGATTTTTCTTTAAAAGTTGACATCTGTCAGTGGCCGCCTAGGCACATTTCGAGGTTGCGGCGGCAGTTGTATTTATGACCGCAGCCTAAAGTAGACAATGGGAAAAAAGGCAGCACATGGATGACTGACCAAATGGACTTTTGCCTTGTGGCGTTTATGTTACTTTCTTCAATGGGTCATGACTGAAATCTATGTTTTAAAAATTGAGCAAATGTTTTGTTTTTATTTTCTCGTAACAAAAAAAAAAAAAGACTTCTAGAAACTCAGTCAAATTAAGCAAATTACTGGTAATTAATTTGTCTTCATCTAAAAGAATAAATAAATAAATGTCTACCAGCTGAAACCGGTGGAATATATTTGATAAGCACAGAAAGATCCAGCTTTAATATTTTCCAAAATGCCACAGCCAACTCCTCCATAGTTTCATGATGCTTCTACATTATTTACAATCCCTTCAAGGTTTTTGATCTCAGACTTGACCAACTCATAAGCTTCCATATGACAAAGCATTTCAGGCTTGAAGGATTTCCTTTTCCTCTACAGCAGTCTTAAAATGTAAAGACAGATCAACCGGAATGTCTCAAAACATCTTCAGACTTTATAAGACAGTATTATTGATTATGAAACTTGTGCAGGATTATTCACAGCCCTTTGCATAGCCACAAAATACTTTCTCGTTAATAGAAAAAAAAAGAAAAAAAAATGTATGTCAATGATTTCAGAAACAAAAACAACAGCAGCCACCCTTTGGGCACCATTAGTCCACAAACTAATACAGTACGAGAAAAGAGGCTTGAAGCATTTGGAGCTATAGCCATGCCTCTGCTCTGCTCACCCCCTTTGGCAGCCATTACTCTTGCAGTTGTTCTGCAAGCCAAGCAAGGAACAGAACCAAACTGCATGTTTGCTAAGCAAGTGTCCTTAAAATTTAGAATCTGGACACAAATCATTTGCAGCAGTGTAACTGGCTAATCTAGAGATAGTAGAACAGGATAAACGACCTAACAACCCTGGGAGAGTAGAGATGATGCGGTATAAAACACCATCAACTCCTTCCATTGAGTTGCAGAGTGCTTTAAAACATGATTTTATGCTTAAACACCTCCCTGCTTTTGAACAAACAATCATCAAACATTGCTTTATAATTCAGGGGAGGCCAAACACACCTCCCAGAATCCTGCCATCATATCACTATTACGACCTTGCTCCCAACAGTTATCTTCTCACCTCTCAGGGGATGTGTACTCATAAAGTCAGTCATCATGATTATGAGTTTAAAAAATTTGCTGAGCCGCTATCCAGCTTATTTCAGCTCATCAGCATAACCACATTAGAGAGGAAACCTGTGGGCTGGCAATCTCACACTACCTCAATACTGCGATCCCAGCAGGCCAGGCATGTCCACATCCATTAGGCGGGACCTAAGCTTCCAACGAAGCCTAATATACTGCCACGAGGCAAACTAACACCATGTGACACCTGAAATTTAATTAATTAGGCTTACACAACAAACTGTCAGTCCAACACATCAATCTGTTCTAAACAGGGAAACCAGCGTGCATCATAGCCACTGTGCATAATGGTAAGCCTAGCCTTAGACGCCATTGTCAAGACATCGGCTTGTAACAATACAAACAATCAAGTCGACAAAAACTCAGCTCAGGCTGAAGAAACCACTAATTCATTTCTGCCCATAATATATTTACCTCATCTAGCAAAGGAAACAGATTGTCAGAGGCAGTGGGAAGTAAGATGATTTGGAGCTCAATTCTGCTAAATTGGTTGCTGCCAGTGTGATACATCATGGAGAATTAAGATGCCTCTCCCCAAGCACAGAACTTCGGCAGCCATATTGGCACATCTGTCAAGGGTCCACCCCTGACAGAGACAAATTGACCAATTCTGGCACACAAAGCCTGATCCAAAGTGCTAGCAATAACCAAGATGAATAATGACTCAGCTTGGGCTCCAGCAAAATTCATTTTTAATAATTAGTGTTCTTGCACGTCTCATTCTCTCAGAATATGAGTACAGGCGCATCTACAGGTAGATCCAACACATCAAAAGACTGGAGGTTAAAAGATGATGATGTGTGTTGGGCCTCCATCACTGAGCGAGATGGCTGTGGCTTGTATCGGAGGATGTAAGGCAGATAAATGCCTCCATGTTCTGTCAAGAGAAGGATATTAATCAACTCAAGAAAGCCTGGTGGCACGGGCAGCTGTAAAGAAATGTTACAGGATGAGCTCCACAAAGTTCAACAGGTCAAAATAAATGGGAGAAAGAAATCTCGGAGGAGCAACGGAAACTGCATCTACTGGCGGCTCGAGTCTGCATGCCCATTTTCTGCTCAGAGAGAAGTGTCCCTTAAATGCCACTGCAACAAGCGATTATTACAAAATTGATGCTTTTTTTGGACACTTGACATCTAAAACATTTTGTCGAAATGCAGGCAGAAATCAGGCTTTAGAAAAAGGAATAGAAGCTGCTGCTTTTATGTTCTTCAGGAGCACCGTGAGGCCCCCAAAAAATCACTAATTATTTAAAAAGAGAAATGATAAGGAGCTTTTGATACACACATCCCAAAGTTCTGCCAAGTGAGAATATAGAGGCTCTAAGAAAAATCATAGATATGAACAAACTGTTTTGTTAAGGCATTCTGGCTGGTGTGCACTGCAATCAGATAAGATAAATTAGTAGAGACGAAAAAAGGTTTTCCTAAAAAGCATAATTTAAAAGCTCAACAGTGTTTGCAGACTTTTACCCACAGTTGATAGAAAATTTCTACTTTTTAAATAATTAGTGACAATTTTCCAGCTTGGATATGCAAGGCAAATATAACAGCAACAGCACTGTAAATACGCAATTGGTTGGGGTCGGACCCATATGGGTGCTGTGGATCTGAGTTGTTAGGGCCTCTGTAGGGTTGTAGAGAGGAGGGGCTTCATCTTGAAGACACACTCCAATGAAAATGGTATTTTCAACATTTTCTTGTAGCTTTTTTCCATATACGTCTTTGTTTTCCTTGAGCTGGCTCAAAACTGTACAGCTGGATAGCTCCAATATTGCTTGCCATTTTTGTTGCACCGCTAATGTTAGGTTGGGGTTGTGAGGGACTGTAAGCTCATGGGAGAAAGTGTAAACAAAGAGACTATGGGAAATGACTGCTGGCTTACTCTTCACCAATAGTCCCGCCCACAATTCAGAGGTAAATTTATAATGAGCTGCCACTCTAGAGAGAAAATATGCCTTAGAAAAGCAAAGATTTTCTTTGATCTCGTCTAAAAAAAAAGCCCACTGGGAAGGCTTTGAAAATAAATCAATGCTGATTGAAGCGGTATTTAATTACAATTATTGGTGCAATTTCTGCATTTAATGAACTTAAAAAACATTTACTCTTCTTTTTATATACAAAACATAAAATTGTCATATAAAATTGTGAAACCAAACCTGAATTAGGAGGATAAAACAAGAAGAGATCTCGTAATCTCTTATAACACGATCTTATCAAATAGCTTATTACCTATGGTATGATATTCAAAAAAAATAAAGTTTTATTCTTTATCTCGGGAGACAATGTCCCTTGATCCCTACATAGAAAGCCCCATACTTCACCATCCACTCTTTTCCCCTGTGAAAGCATATAGTCAGGGAGCTTTGCTTTAAACAAGTGCTTCTCATAGATGGAGGTCTACCGGGAACAATCCTCCTCTCGATTCATTACCTCCAGGAGCCAGAGCTCCTATTGCTGGAGCGCCATGACAACGTTGTTTTTTTTTTCCTTTTCTTTTTTTGTCCCTGCAGGCTTTGGAGGAAGTGGGGTGGGGTTCACAACATAACAGAAAGTGCACTACTCACTTCACAAAAGCCCAGCTAATTTACCATAAATTGTTGGAGTTCAAACTTATTTGAACAGTTTAATTTTGGAACAGACAAAACAATCCCTAAAACTTATAAAGGTTTATCCACGAAACAATGGAAACATGCAATAAAGAAATACAAAAAGGGGGGAAAAAAAAGGAGTGTGCCAATTAGAACTGAGGGTAAATTCTGAGCCAAAAACAGGCTTGACAATCGAGAATTGTTTGGTACCTAATCTTGTTTGGTATACTCTAAAGTACTAATTTAGTTGGATCAACATAGCAGTTGATTGAAAATGACACTTCATTCAGTTCATTATGCGAGACATGAGTGGAAAGATTGCTAACGATCATGGGCGACCTCAGTGAAGTGGAATAAAACAGTCGGGCTGAGGGGGAATAGGATCCACACATATCAGACAATTGCAGGCTCTTCCAGTGGCTACAGGAGCCTGTCAGGGTGGCTTCCCTCCAAATATCCACAACTGCTGCATGCAAAGCAGACGGTGGGAGCTCTATCTCGGTGAAGCACTGCGCTATTAGTAAGTTGTTCATGTGAAAAATCACTGAGATGCAGCGCCTTAAGCTATATAATCAATTTGTAGAGGTAGACACTTTTTCATTAATTCATACATTCAACCTTGATTTAAACGCCGAACTGCACTGGGGCTTCATTTACAACACAGCCAAGCAAAGACACCAGATATAATCTGATGGATGCAGACTAAAGAAACATATGTTCTTTATGGCATTTTTAATTGCCTGAATTTCACATAGTCATCCTGAATTTAAAACTACCATAATAACGTCTTGGCATGATCAAAGCAAAAACATCAATCTTTCATTAAGGACAGACTGCAGCAAATCAATCTGAGGTGATGTGCAGGCTAA
This sequence comes from Adrianichthys oophorus, assembly GCA_036245035.1. NCBI lineage: Eukaryota > Metazoa > Chordata > Actinopteri > Beloniformes > Adrianichthyidae > Adrianichthys > Adrianichthys oophorus. The sequence continues at coordinate 23,617,587 of BSAI01000073.1, read as the reverse complement.
TTCAGGAACGATTTCATAATGCAATCAAAATTAAAATCGACAGGCAACTTACCGACATTAATCTATATTTCTCCGTGTGTCCTGCTGGCATTTCTCTACTTTGTTTTTACTTATTAATTTGTTTCCCCCCCCCATTTAAATGGCTCTTGAAGGAGATCAAATTTAAGTCTTTAGTTGATGCACATTAAGCTGCTCAAACTGACAGGGAGGACCCATAAGGCAAAAAAAAAACAAAAAACAAAGCCCCACTCCAATCAACTTAACTTAAAATCCTTCCCAGTGGTCTTTTCATTATGATGAATCCATTTTTAGCCTAAATCAAAAACCTGTGTCGTTTTCTAGGACATAGTTTCTGCAGAGCGGCAGTAGATCATTAGAAATTCACCTCTTAGTTATGGGCAGGACCTTTGGTGTGTAGCAACCCTGCCCCCCTTCCCATCTTTGTTACCGAGAGCTCTCTGTTAACACTCTCTCCCACTAGCTTATAGTCTCTCACAACCCAAACCTAACATTAGCGGACTAACAAAAATGGCAAGCAGTATTAGAGCTATCCAGCCGCACAGTTTTGAGTCGGATACCAGAGACGAGGAAAACAAAGACATACATGGATCTAGTCGTCTACAAGTGGATGAATCGGAATAGAGCGGAGCAAGAAGCGTTTTTAAGGTTTTTTTTTTTTTTTTTTTTTTTTTTTTTTTACGTGTCCTCCATCAAAATGCCAAAAGAACATGTTAAAAACACAATTTTCAATGGAGTGGATATTTAAAGCAAACTGCTGTGCATCCAAAATAAATTAAACAAAAAGCAAAAGACGAGAAGGGAAACTAATAGAAATCATGTGAAAACCTGCAGAGATAAAAATGGGGGAGTGATGCATAGCCCTGTACCTTTGGGAGTCTTATGCTGAACATGATATCATCCCTCTTATGAAAAATGCTTCCACTTGTGCACACAAGTCCCGCCTTAAATAACTTTTAATCAACTTTCGAGACTACTTGCATAGAGATTCATAATCAAAGCACACAGTAAAGAGAAGAATGATGAAATTACATGGAGGGGGGAAGTTTATGCTTTGACCAGCATATAAAAAAAAACAATAAACAGGTCGGCCAACAGTCCTTCATTTTGTCCAGAGCTGTGCATTATTATTTCCAACTGAAAATCAGGCCTCAGCAAAACAAAAGCCCTAAAACCTTAACCTAGTTCTTCTGAATTTTCTGTGCATGCAATGGCTCAGACAGCTCCACATTTTTAACCGCCTGTCTTAGTAGAGTCCACTGTTTTATAAGCGGCAGAGACGGTCTGACTTCTCAGTATGTTATGGGTGTCTGTCTCAAAGCTGAAGCCCGTCTTGCATGACTACCTACTAGCTTGAGGTGAACCTTACTTAGTGCATTTTTGTTACACTCCCTTGCACTGAGCAAATGCCCTTAATAACCATTTAGCTGCTGAGGCACGCTCGTCTGTCCCCTATTCACAGCCTTAGCCACTAATTACATTCCCAAAGTAATGGTCATTTCTGTGTTCCCTCAATGCTTCCCTTTTACCCACTGCAATCAGCCAGCTGCCTTCACTAGAAGGAACCAGTACTTTGCATAGGCCAGGAATAAATATCTAGAAATCACAGTGCCAACCATTTCCATACTGCATTCAAATAGACGGCTCCATTTTAACGGACAAATGGAAAAATGGGAGAATTGATTTGACTAGCAGATCCAATGACAGCTTATGTCGGGTTCTTGGTGGTTCTCAACCTCAGCAGATCTAAACTAGGTTATTTGAACCCACATTTACTGATGGTGTTATGCTTGCTTCAAAAGACTAGAGCTGGTTTTGGCTGAAAGAAACAACGCCGTGTGGAAAAATGTGTTTTTTTTTGTAGCATCATCTGATCAAAAGAGAAATGGTTTAATCACAAAGATATAAAACAGACAAAAACAATGATTAAAGATGCCTTTTTTTTATAGACGAGTTCTCAACATACGTGATTCTGAAAACAAAGCCGTGTTTATATCGATTAAAATTCTTACAATGAGCTGCACCATACCATGTACGTTGTGAGAGAGCTGTCATGCTTGGATAATCAAAGCAGACCGTCTTTTACTGTTTCTAACAGACAACTGAGGGAGCTGAAGACCACTATTAGGAGTGACATGAATATCAAACAAATGCCAGTCCAAAGTAAGCACAGTTCATCTTTTCACACAGAATTGTGCAATTTTCTTGCCTAAAAACCACAGTTTTCTTAGTTCACAACTGCAGAGGCGAGATTTAAATATTCCATCAGTGAATATGATTTCAGAGCTGTGATGTATTCCAGTAGGGACAGTGTTTGCTATTTGCAAGGTGGTGTTATTAGACCTGGAAATACCAGCACGCCCTCTCTGAGATCCTTCAGCACTCCCATTCAGAGCACACAGCCCAAATTACCCAGTGAGGCTGCTTGAGGCCAACTGAAATCTCCGTTAGCATTCATGTGGCTTCATATGTTTGGGAGAAGCAGAAGTGTGAAAAGACCATGTTTATCGGACCGCGCTATCCCTACTTCTTCCAGCTGCTCGCGCATAAACCACACCCATCTATGATTTTATATGCCAATCAGCTGCTACATACCTACTCCAGCAATTAGACGGTAGGAAGAAGACATTTGTGGTCCACCCAAAGCACGTGTAACTGAATCATTCTTGGGCTTTGGTGTGGGATCTTGTGAGGGTAGTAGAACACGCCAGTTTGTCACAAATTTGAACCCTTTCATCCTCAGATTTAAGGGGTGGACAAGCTTTCCAGCTGGAAAAAGATTTTACTGGATTGAAGTTCCAAAACTGATGGGCTGATTGAACAATGACAACGTTTCAGTGTGTTGAAGTCCCACTCAAATCATCTTTTGATTTTGTTTAATATAGTTCCCAGTGATCTTTTCATTATAATTGTGCTGTTATTTTTAAGACCGTTTCTGCAGAGTGGAAGAAATTTGCCTCTAAGTTGTGGCCGGGACTGCTGGTGTGGAGTAACCCCGCCCCCCTTTCCCTTCCCTTAAACTGAAAGTTTGGAGCAGGGATCCTGTGACCTGCCCAGCATATTTTCTACATCACAATGCTGTTTTTCATCCTAATTCACAACAAGTTGAATGAAGAAATACTCAGAAATGCAAATTTAAGCTTAATCTTTTTATGTATGTCATCCATTATCACAAAAATGCCACAAGTACACGTTAAAAACATGATTTTTTTTTTAATCCAGAGAGGGTCTTTGAACTACAGCAATCATCATTATGTTTTTCCCTTTAACGCCAGCGCTTTAGCTCCACTTCTGACGTTCTTTGAGCTATTCCAACTCTTCAACAGTTTATGAAATTATTGTAATTCCAGCTGATTGTCACGCAGAGAAAAGCAGCTTTGCACTGTTATACATGCTTTACATTCTCTCAATGCATGCAGAATTTCAATTTACTTTTGCCCATCAGTGCATCCTAAATGTTAACACAAACTAACTTAAACTCAGAACAACTGCTACTGCAAATGTATTTATTTATTTTCACACATTAGTCAGATTTATAATTAAAAGCTAAAAGATAATTTTGTATACGCTGGACCTTAACAATTTAAGAATGCTTAATTCGTTATTTCCCGTCAAAAACAAGGATACCGTTTAGGGGAATTGGATTCTTTATTCCTACTTAAGCACAGTTGACTCAGACGTAACAGCCAAACATTAAGAGTCAGAACACTAACTTCTTTTGCCATATGTCAGCGTTTCTGTCCCCAATGCATTATTTTAATTACTACCATTAGGAGCCGTGAAAACATACAGCCCAGGTGTGCCGTTACATGAATACTAAAACAGCAAATGCAGTCTTCCTGTTTCCACAGCATTAAAGAGGCACCAAATATGGCTGGCAAAGCAGCAAGCAAGAAAACAAGTGTTTGAGAGGATTATTTTCTTCTTATTACTAAGCTTTGGCAAGAGCATAAATGAAAGCTCACCTGAATAGGACCAGTAGGGGTCACCAGCTGTCCTCCTCTCCCTCATTACACCTGTGATTCCCGAATGGCTGCCTCCAGTTAGGAGAGGTTGGTCACCCATTACAACTGTAGGGGAGAAGATGGAGGTCAGGGAATTGCGGTGAGCTAAAGAAAAGTACAGCTTACAACCAAAACAAAATTATTAAAAGGCTGAAAAGTCTGCAAAACAAAACTCTGTAAAACAATGTCTTGTTTTTAGTCGAGCCACGATACCCAACTGCATTATATAAGGAGATGTGTCTTTTTTTTTTTTTTACATTACTGCATGAGTTAAATAAATAATGAAGTTAAAAATCAGGTAAAATATTGTCTTTATTATTCAAAATGCAGATAGATCGGTGATGAACCGGTGAAAGACAGGTGGAAAATCTAAGTACCTCTCAGACACCAGTTTAATGAGGAATAAATGAAATCAGTTATTTTCCACACAATGCCGGTCTTTCAAATGACAGAAAATTGATTATTAGTATTACATTACACAATACTCTGAAATGACAATGTCCAAAAAAGAATTTAATCATTTGGAACCTAATCCATCCATCTTTTACTCTTGCTTTGTCAGGAAGTGGGTTACTGGAGCCTATCCCTGCTACTGTAGGGGGAAAGAGAGGAATTGACTCCAGTCACTCACAGGGCCCAATCTGGAATCAGTTACCCATTATGCCAACTGTGAATTATGAAAACTAATGCGCTGCATTAACAAATCTGAAATTTGACAACATCATGACCTTTGCGGTTCTTTAAATTTTGTAAATAGCATCTCAATGACAAAAAAAAAAAACGTGTTTTTTTTTTTACTTCTTTAAATAATATTATTGGTAGATCATGTTGGATTCCCCTTGTAGCAGCAATGGTCCTCAAGGTCCTTTCACATTTCTTTACCAAACGCTCTAAACTATTCAACAGTTTGAGGTCAAAGAAAAGTGCTTCAGAAAATATGATCCATTTTCCAAACACTCAAACACACACTGGCTTTTTTCCCCACTGTTGCTTATTTAGCTGTGGATACTGTATGTATACTGTGGTCATTTGGCATCACACGTCCATCCACTCACAAAATAATACCTCATATACAACACGAATATGACAGGATAAGGCCATAAAGACATAGATATGACTATACACCAAACATACTCCACCAGTAATCGATTGCCCTTAAGGATTCCAAGAACAAACAGACCGTAACATTGCATACTATACATATTTCAATTTGCGAACAAAATGCATGGTTCCGTATCACTTTCTGTGCTGTTTCCTTGTTCGTAGAATCAGCAGCTCCCCTAATAGGCACCTCCATAAAACTTAAATTAGTGAAATGCAGACAGCTTGTGCTACAGGGGGTGCAGACAAACAGTTCTGAGTCTTTTAGGCACAAATGTCTCTTTAACTTCTACTAAAAAAAAGAAAATGCCTGAAAGAAAATCAAACATTGTCAACAGAATTACACAGAGCGCTGGGGGCACAGATCGTCCTTTCGCATGCACACTCCCTAAGGCAGACCCTCAGACTTACGACAGTCATTCTCGCTGGGGGAAATGTGCTCTGCGAGAGATGAAGAATGAATGACTACCTCAAGCTATCGTTTATCGGGGACAAAAATAAGGAAAAGTGATTTGCGCTGTTTAGATTAGTGCAATTGTTTTGCCACTTTGAACTTTTCGAACAAATTATCTTTTTCCTGAAGAATCCCAACAATGAAGAACGCAGGTGTTTTTCTCCAAATGATTGGCAATGTTTTGATTGCTGTTAGTTTTTTAACACACCAGCAAAGATGAAAACCCTCCACTCAGATGGGGACAATCCCTTTTTGTTGCTTCAGTATAGTCTTTGAATCAAATTAGATGCATTTTTTTAACCCTTTAGAGATCCACTCCAATAGATCCATGTATGTCTTTGCTTTCCTCGTCTGTACTGGCATCTGGCTCAAAACTGTACAGCTGAATAACTTCAATATCCTCGTTATTTTCGTTTCACCACTAATGTTAGGTTCGGGGGGGAGGAGAGGGACCTGGCTGCAATCAAGATGGCGCCTGACATCATCGTCCTAAAGCATAAATTATATAACTTACACTAACTCTAACACAGAAGTGTTCAGAATTGTAGAAAAACTTTATTAAAGCCTAAAACAGGGGGGGGAAATTGCAACTGTTTGGGTCGCCAATTAAAATAAAGTTTTCTTTCCAAGCATTATGGGGGTACATATGCGCAAAGATGTTTTTCTCAGCTCCATAATCAGTTAGAATTTTGTCAATGGAGTTAACAGTTGAATATTTACGGTATTTCAAAGAAACTGGAGCTAACTCTATTAAAGGTTAATGTGTGCTCATGAGATTGTGTTCACCATTTTAAAAGTTACTGCATGCTCCATGAAAGTATGCAGCTCTGCACAACAGGGCTAAAGTTAACTAAGATATCCTTGTCATGTGTTTCTCAGGATTTGTTCATTCACAGAAAAAACTCACTAGTACAGTGATCCTGCTGTTAAAAGCGGTCAAATCTAATTTTCCAAACAAATTTAAAACTGGAGCACTACTAATTTTTTGAAGACATCTGACAAGAATCATAAAGAAGTTGGGTGTTAAGTTTCTTGAACTTCTGAATATGAACATAAGCGACTTTTGCAGATTGAGTTGTAACCAGCTCGGTCAGCATACTAGTCGTCTTTTTCCCACACATCCAAAAACCTTGCTTCAGCTACTTAAGACAAGCTGAGCTCTTACAAATAGTTGCATCATTTACAAGAATTAATTAAAGTATGCATAATATTGAGCCAAATTGTTCCTCGGGCTTATAAGTCAGAGCGTTAACGCCGCCCAAACGGTTCTTACCAAAGCAGAAGCAACTTCATACTGTTTCCCAAATCAAACTGTCTGCTTAAAAGGATGTCGAGGATGCTACATATGCACAGTCACAAATAGCTGCACTGCCATTATCACTTGAACCAATTTACAATGGAGACACAAAAAGTTAAGAGAAAGTGTGAAACCGAAAGGTGGGAAAGTCTGCGAGACTGAGACTTGGAACATATTTGAAGGCAGGTTGTGAAACAGGAGAGCGCATCGTCTTTGATCAGAGAGCATAGGAGACAGCACCATGTCAACAGTTTACACACATCCATGTCAGCCGTCCCCTGTGGGCAATGGATTAAAGCCACAGCATTTCTGATGGAGCAGAGCAGACAACGCAGTGAGTGCTGGGCTTGAAGGAAACGGAGGAGAGCTGTGCTGCATTCAAACAAAAATACATACATGTGAAATGTGGAAGACGTTGGAGAATTGAGGTTCACATTGCACTTTAAGTTAAACAATAGACACAGCTAGATTGGTCTGCATTTTACCATTGTTTTTACAAAGCTGATGAAGTAAGGCTTTGAAGTGACTATAAAGACAAAAAAAGACATTTTTGCTGTCTTTTTCCATACAAAAAAGAAAAAAAAAAAATCACATTTCCTTTTCCGTCACCCTTAGGGCAGTTAAATCATCTATGCCACCATTAAGCTCTACTATTTGTTCCATAATATCACACGCAACAACAACCCAAGAACCCCAGAGAGCCCTTGAAAAATGGCAGCCTAACAACAACCACAGGAGCATTTAGCTTGCATTAGTCATTTGGGGACTGAGATAAAATATCAATCATCACTGCTGGCATCAGATATGCGACGGGTAGCAAGGCTGGAACATCCTTGTCACCAGGAGGATTATTTAGGGCTGGATTAAGCGTTCAAAGGTGTCTAGAGATACAGTAGGGGGAAAAAAATAAAGCACACATAAGACTAAGAGTTTTAAAAAAAAATCATCATTAAGAATGATATATGTGGGGTGTTAAGGTTGGGTAAATAAACTTTATATTCACAACAATATGGCACTAAATCCACCATTCCTTAAAGTTATGTCTTATTTTATTAAGGCAAGTGGGCATTGGTTTACATGGAGCTCCCCCAAGGTTATGCTCCGATTATCCAGGCCAGGGGAGGTTTTTTATGTGTGGTGCAGTTTCAGCAAAGCTCTAGCTGTGGGACAGATGGCCAAATATGTAACTTTAGAAAGGTTTTTGATATAGAGGTGGCCGCAGAATAAAGTCAAGGTAAGAAGAATCATTTGTGCTGGGGTTGTATGCTTAATCCAAACCACCATCCATCTGTTCCTGGATATAAAGGAAGTAGCAAATGTTCCAGTTCTCAAGTGACCATTGTATGATGATGTCAGAAGTAAGCAATTTCCCATTGACTCAGATGTTAAAAAAAAATAGATTTCACACAAAATATAAATATCTGTACAGTCTGTTGTCAAAACCTGTTTTTTTTGTTTCCAATATTACTTTATTTTCATCCATGACAGCTATGAGGAATGTGTTTTTTTTTTAAATCAAACATTTTGACTAACAAATAACTAACAATCACTTTGACAAACATTGGATATTTTGAGATCCAATGAGAGTTTGACTGTAACGCCTTTTGGCTCTTCAAGGAAGGTAGTAAAGCTCCATATAAGTGTACACCATTTACCATTTTAGCCAAATTTAGTCCCTTTAATACCCGAACTTCCCCCGGCAACAGAAAATAGGACATGCTCTGACTTACAGTAACTCTTCAACCATTTGTGCAAATTAGGTAATTATTATTTGCACAAATGGTACCCCTCCATGAACCGCCACCTTAACGTGGTGGAGGGGTTTGAGTGCTCGAGTGATCCCAGGAGCTATGCTGTCTGGGGCTTTGGCTCCTGGTAGGGTCTCCCATGGCAGACAGGTCCTGGGTGACGAGCCAGACAAAGAGCGGTTCACAAACTCCTTCATGAGCAGAAAAAACAGATTCTGTTACGTCGCCCGCCAATAGTCGAACCTCAAATCGAAGAACAACAATGCGGTTTCCGTCCTGGTTGTGGAACTGTGGATCAGCTCTACACCCTGTCTAGGGTGCTAGAGGGTTCATGTGAGTTCGCTCATCCTGTCCATATGTGTTTTGGGGATTTGGAGAAAGCGTTCGACCGTGTGCCCCGTGGTGTCCTGTGGAGGGTACTTTGGGAGTATGGGGTCCGGGGGGCCTTACTCAGGGCTGTCCGGTCTCTGTATGACCAGAGCAGGAGCATGGTCCGCATAGCTGGCACTAAGTCAGACCTGTTCCCGGTGCATGTTGGACTCCGGCAGGGCTGCCCTTTGTCACCGGCTATGTTCATAGTCTTTATGGACAGAATTTCTAGGTGCAGCCAGCGTCCGGAGGGGGTCTGGTTTGGTAACCACAGGATTTCCTCTCTGCTCTTTGCAGATGATGTTGTCCTGTTGGCTTCATCGAGCCAGGACTTCCAGCATGCAATGGAACGGTTTGCAGCCAAGTGTGATGCGGCAGGGATGAGGATCAGCACCGCTAAGTCTGAGGCCATGGTTCTCGACCGGAGAAAGGTGCTTTGCCCTCTCTGGGTGGGTGGAGTGCTCCTTCCCCAAGTGGAGGAGTTTAAGTATCTTGGGGTCTTGTTCACGAGTGAGGGAAGATCGGAGCGTGAGATCGACAGGCGGATTGGTGCTGCGTCCACCGTCATGCGGTCGCTGTACCGGTCCGTCGTGGTGAAGAGAGAGCTAAGCCAGAAAGCAAAGCTCTCAATTTACCGGTCGATCTACGCCCCAATACTCACCTATGGGCATGAGCTCTGGGTCATGACCGAAAGAACGAGGTCCCGGATCCAAGCGACTAAAGTGAGCTTCCTCCGTAGGGTGGCTGGGCGCTCACTTAGAGATAGGGTGAGAAGCTTGGTCACCCGGGAGGAGCTCTGAGTCGAGCCGCTTCTCCTCCACATCGAGAGGAGCCAGTTGAGGTGGCTCGGGCATTTGGTTCGGATGCCCCCTGGACGCCTCCCTAGGGAGGTGTTCCGGGCATGTCCCACTGGGAGGAGGCCCCGGGGAAGACCCAGGACACGCTGGAGAGACTATGTCTCTCGACTGGCCTGGGAACGACTCGGGGTCCCCCCAGAGGAGCTGGAGGAAGTGGCTGGGGAGCGGGAAGTCTGGGCATCTTTACTTAGACTGCTGCCCCCGCGACCCGGTCCCGGATAAGCGGAAGAAAATGGATGGATGGCACAAATGGTCAGAGTTACAGTAATTCAAAGAGTGTCAATACTGCAGCAACAGTTCCAGTGCTTTAATGGATTGGCACTTTGATCAAAAAAATTCAATTTTGTCAAACAAATGGTCTCACACTGAAAATAATGCGTACAAGTTTGGGGTTTCTTCAAGCCCAATGTAGAAAACAAAAAGCTGAGAAGGCTTCCTTCATGCTGATCGTGTTCTGGGAAGCTTCTTAAACATAATGTGTATAAAAGGAAAGCTGCATGAAGTTCATCATTTAACGACCAACATGGCACACCCTCTGCACCACGTCCGGTATGAGCAACAAAGGCTCAAGTCAAAGGCTTCTCTAAACCTTCTGCAAACAAGACTGATTCAGTAAGTCGAAGCCTTAAACTCTAAACAGTAACCATGACTGGCCTTTGTATTGAAACAATTTGATTTCGTCTCGGAGAAAAAAAAGGTATTTTCCAATAGAATTTGAAATGAACTGTGTTATTTCGTTTTTTGATATTGCAGTCAGATTATTAGGACACTCCTATGTGACCGCACTCAACTCATCTGCTCCTTTTTTTTTTTAAAGCCAAACTAACTAGACCTATTTTCGGTGGTTTGAATTGTTGTTTTTTTCCTCACGTCTAAAAGTATCTTCTTTTTCTGCCTCACCAGTGGATCAAGCCTTGAAAATGTTAGCATACACAGAGTGACCTCATATGCTGCAGACTCATCCTGCAGGTCATCAGGGTCACTGTGCAGTAAAACAACCGTTCAAGTTACTTTAGTGCAAAAACATGAAGCTGTGAATTGTTGTGAATCACAGGAAGGAAGAGCGAGGATCTACTTTAGGTCAGGTTTTCATTTGTATATTAGAAATCTGTTATTAAAATGTTTGAATTTCAAAAAGTTTTAAATACATTAAAACCAAGACTGATATGCAGAAATAATGATTTCCATAGTTACTGTCATTTCTAAATAGCATTTAAGGAAATTTAAGAATGAGAAAGATTTTTTTTTAGAGTTTATTTTATTTTTAGTGAGCTGTGTGTAATTGAAACAATAAACCAAAAAATATTTACTCTGCTTTCCCTTTTTTTCAAATGTAGCATGTGTATTTATTAATTTTATTATAAAACAGATAAAAAAAAAGTTACTTTTTCCTCCCAGTTCTCTCCGCAACGCATTATTTCTGATTCTTCTCTCTCACGGGATTGAACAACGTAGGTAAAAAAAAAAAAAAATTCAATAAAATGTTTATATGCTGACAATGACTTGTTCTGGAAATATTCGTTTTTGTATGAAATATAAAAAGATGTGAACTTTTACTGTTAGTTTTTATTTCATTTACAGAAATGAATTGAATTTACCTAATCCTAATTGAAGGCACAAAATCCAAATTATTAAGATAACCCCAAACATAGATGGTTATAATTTGGGAACAGCCTAAATATGTATTTTTACATTTATAATAAACAATTTGCATAGCAATAATGTATATTTAATAAAACAAAGAAAAAATACTTGGAATCACCGTGTTTAAAGACCACCTCGAATTAAAATCTTGTTTTTGGTGTTTCTTGTGTCATTTTTCTAACAATAGAGGACATACATAAAGAAAATGAAGTTTAAAATTGTATTTCTAAGCATTTCTTTATTCAAATCATTGTGAACAAGGGGCAGATGAAAAAATTCTGCCTGAAAAAAAAAGCTTATTTGTGCCCCGGTTCCAAGCAGTCAGCAACAGGGAGGAGAAAGGGGCGCGGAGTCATTCTTCACCAACAGTCCTGTCTAAAGCTAAGAGGCTGATTTTTTAATAAACTTCTGCCGCTTTGAAACTATGTCTTTGAAAACAACTTTTTTTTTTTTTTTGCTAAAAACAGCATCAACATAATTAAAATAACAGTGGGAATGCTTTTACAACAGATCAAAGAAGATTGGAGTGGGATTTATTGAGTTTTGCAAGCAGAAATCTTTAGAAGGGTGGCAAATGAGAACAGCAGAGTGAAAATAAAACTAAAAAATAGGAAAAAGTTTATTTTTGTTAAAATGTTTAAATTTGGTATTTTGTTTTTTTGCAATTCTTAAAAGCTTGTATTGATCATTTCTTAATAGTATTAATAGTAAAACTAACATTAACTTCTAAATTAAGGGACAAGTAGGAGGCAAAGCTTTTTGCCCCCCCTCTCTGTAACTCTGTCCCTGGTTTTGGTCAAAGAAAAAAACATTAAGGATTTCATATAAGTCATTTAAGAACAATTTTTTTGTTCTCTCATTTAAAAAAAATAATGAAACAACCTTTTAAGTAGTAATGCACTTTTGCTATCAATGAAAAATCATCTGTTTATTTGCAAAACTGATATGCTACTTTTGCTTAAATAGGTTTCCATCGCTTTAACTTCCAATGATAAAAGAAAAGCAAATATGTGTTCAGCTTGATAGAATATACAGGCATTTTTTAAAAATCCCTGTTACCTCCAGGTTCTCCTTTAGCATTTCCCTGCCTCACATGCATCCAAGTTTATTTACAAATCTTCATGAGAGGGCAGCATCTGTTATAATCATTATCATTATCCTGTTTTCTTAGAGAGTTCATGTCATTAAACTGCTGTACTAGAAAAACTCCCACCATTCACGTTTTCTAGTTAAAATACCACAAAATGGTCATTAGCTGTGATTTTATAGACACCACCATTGGAATTTTGATTTGAAAATCTCATGTAGTAAAACATAAATGCATATGGACAGAGACAGATGCCATCTAAACTCATCTCCAATGAGGCAATAGTGAAACATGAAGGACATATGCGCAGCTTTCAGCTAAAATACTTCTTTATGACAAGAACACCTACATTTAAATGAGCTTTTCAGTAAAGCTAAATATGAGTCTACTTATAAGGCATAAGCCTTGTGAAGCATCAAAACTGTACAAGCCGCACAAGACTTCTTTAAAAAAAAAAAAAAAAAACTTAAGCAAAGAATCACTAAGAAGAAGCTGAGCTTGATCTCGAGAACATTTGTTTCTGGCTTCTTGGGAAGTGGGAGATGTGGTAAGATATTCCCGAAAGTGTTGTAGTCACACCAAGGACCCCAGGAAAATAAGAAATGCCAAGATCAGCCAAAGACATAGCACAGAGGGAGCCAGACCTTAGGGCTACAACATCAAACTCTGAAATAATAACACAACGCAAACCCCAGTGCTGATATTTAGACCCACAAAGCTAAACATAAATGAGCAGTTTCAGCAAAGAGGCATCCATCAGTGTCCTTGGCCCAGGGTAAAGCTGTGTTACATATAAATTAAGCCAATTAGTGTGTGCTAAAATCCTTCCTCCTGCACATCGTGTTTGATATTTTTCTATTACATAAATACGGATAAACATATAGTTACAGATGTTCACACCTGATAGGATGTTGTGCTCATCAGGCTAATTTGCAGGAAGCCCTACTGCAACTGAAACATTAGGATGTTTCTTAGCCAAACTCGGAAGAGGAGAAGTGCACAAAGAAATGGTGTTAAAGAAGCCTGCAATGTTTTTTTGTTTTCCCTTTTCCAGTTTGAAATTTCCTTGAAAACAGAGAACATTGTTTTTTTTTTATTTTATTTTATTTTTTTTTTACTTTTTTTCCATAAAGACTTGAACAACAAAGCTAAAAGAATAAGTATGCGAGCACAACTTCCCTATTATACCACGCTTGTTCTGCTGCCCTTTGTTTAAACTCATCTAGTAATTGCTATCCCACCCTTATAAAAAATAAAAATGTCGGTCTCTCAGCACACTCGGGTCATAACGCTGCATTCGCAAGGAGATATTGTCCTTTTGAAAAAGGTGCATTGCAAAGATTCATAAGATCTGCTCTGGAATATTACATAAGTCAAAAGGAAGGAGGCCTGAGAACTGTGATATGTCATGTGCTACAGTCTTCCTAAACCTTTTACCACAAGGGATAAGTGAGACACACAGTACATCATGTGTCAGACTTTGATAAAGCATGTGGGCGAAGAGATCTAGATGAAAGTCTCCAGCGTATTCACCCTTCCTTGAATACAAAAAAGAAAGGAGAGAGAGAAAAAAAGGCACATCTTGGCATTTACTCCCTTTAAAGAGACGCAGTTAAAGAACAATTGTTCTATTGTCTCACCAAAAGTGACCTCTGAATTAAAACTGCACCACATCCTTCAGTGGGCTCAGTGTTTACCAGGACCACGGTAGTTTTCTACCCCACAGAAAAAAAAAAAGGTAGATTGTGCATAAAATTAACTCTAGGGCCGATGATTGAACAGTAAACTAAATTAAATGCATAGCTGAGGTGATTACTGACTGAAAGCATCGAAGGCTGATGAAAAAAACAATAACTAGATTCCACAAAATTAGACTTTCGGAACTTAATAGACAAGCTCTGCTTTGTTCCTTCAAATCCTTCAATTGTGTGTCCGCACACGGCAGAAGTAGCAGGACAGCACATGACAGTTTTGACAGCGTCAGGAAAATCCAGCGCGTAAAGTTAGTTTTCAATTTTCAATATGTGGCAATTGGATCACTTAAGTGCCAAAAGCTTATGAGGTCATTCTTCACAGCACGGTCTGCAGTCCTGCATGAATTGTCTAGTTATTGATTCTGAAATACATTTGACTGCCTCCGGTGGTTACATTACACTGCTCACACTTTAATGGCATTCAAGTGTGGTAATGGTTGATTACTAGTAATGTAAATGGGTCCATCTAGAAAAAGTGACGCCGATACTGCTGGGTCAGTTATTTCATCACAGCACAGTACGGTCACCAAGTCTGAAAATACATTAGAGTCTGGCTACTGTAGTGCACGTTAGAATAAAGCATCGCCAAAGAAGAAGGCAACCATGTCGACCTATGACAATGTGTTAAAATATTTTAAATAAAGTTAATTAATGTGGAATAATAGAAAATGTGCACAATTTCATGAAAGAATAATGTTTAACCCTAAGGTCATCCACAAATAAAAACTGCTGCAGAAGGACTTTGCATGCATCACTTCAATGCCAACTCGTCATGCCCGCCGGAGGCCGTACAAGCTGGAAGAACGGCTCCCTTCCTCTTTAAATGCTCTTTGAGGTTGGACTCTAATCAATACTTGAAGGCTGAATTTAGAAGTGATGGATAAAAGCATGAAAAGCATTGCACCTGATATCTCTCTAAGAGCCTCTGTTGTAATCTCACTTGATTCAGATTCCATCTCTTGTATAATGACCAGGATGGAATCTGAATCATAGAATAGAGGAACACACATTATATTAAACTACTATAGAAGCTGCTGAGATAATATGCAGCATTCCAAAACATTACCACTAAAACACAAGTGCAAAGAAAGCTTTGAGAATGGCAATCATCCACTGGATTTCTGCAGAAAGAACAAAATGCACAGCATATCCAGTCCAACATTGGAAAATTCTTCCACCCTAATTGGGCTTTTTTTTTTTTAAGTAAAAAATTTGTTTAAAAAGTGTTTGTTAAACTGAGCATTTTCATAGCATGAATAAGCAGCGAGTATTAACATAATTTATGAAGATTTATTCTTGGTCTCAAAGTTTTTTATTACATTTTCTCATTAAAGTTGGACAGTTTTTTGCCTCAAAATAATTTCTGTTTTATATAAAGCAGTTTTCAATTCCCAGAAGCTTATCACTACTCAATGTTAATTATCTTTCAATTTATTTCTTACCTTCTCCAAAGTGGTTAAATTGTACAATTTTTGGGGGGTCTTCAAAAAGAAGAAAGTTAAAAGAAAACCGCTCTATAATTACCAAACTCATCCAGTTGTTAAACCAGTAAAGATCAGCACTGCTCTGCAGACAATTTCCACATAAATGAAGAAATCTCCAGTAAGAATAAGTAATTCACACTTGATGTCACTGATGAACATAAATGATCCAAATAATACAAAATTATTTCTGCTGATTAACTTGGGAGGAATTATGAAGGAAGAAATCATGTGGCAAGCCGAAATAAGATGACCATTAATTAGCCAAAAGGGATTACAAGATGATTACAGTACAAGTCATCTATAGCAACATATCACTCATGACTAATGAGGACATCTGCTCAGACCACAACTCCTTGACATTCGCTCCTGTTTTCATACATTGCAGTCTTGTGATTTTAACAGCTTCGTCACAAAAAAAAGAAAGATAAACACACATTTTTTCACATTAAATAAAGTAAAGCCACTGTGGCATTAATTCTGTGGTGTACATGCAGCTGAACTGCAAAAACAAATCCGAGGCTTCGGATTGGGAGCGTACAGGAACAAGAGCAAACAAAGACGAAAAAGAAGCAATCAATCTGGGGGTACTTGGCTGTGACTCAAAGTAATGATTCTAATCAAATACAACACACCGCCATGCTGTGGTGAATCCATTGTGCAATTTAGTTTATAGCTGCTAATCTCATGACCTAATAAAGGTGGTCCAAGAAAATCCTTGATCTAAATCCAAAAGGAAAATACCCCCTCTTCCTTCTCAAAGCTAGAAACTTTAGAAACTGTAGTGTTAGTGAATCACAAACTGGAATCTGAACACAAATCTAAGCCAGAAAAAAAAACTATACATTTGGTATAAACGCAGACATTTATTTTTGTATTTTGTGGAAATATTTAGGCAATACATACTGCATTTTCCTCACCATAAAGTGCACTTAAAGCCTTTAAAAAAACAGTGTGTCTTATAATCTACAGTGCCTTCTATATGGATTCATTTTTCTATTTAGTTTTAAAGAAAAAAAAGATAAAATAACTTAAGACAAATTTTATTTTGATCAGTCAAGAAGTTTCTAAAACAATTAAATATGCAAAAGTTTTCAATGTTAAAAAAAAATGTCACCTGCATAGTATGTAGTTACTGGCAATGCCAAGAAGTTTGTTGTTGATTTTTTTTATAAAGGAAACAACATTGACTGTATGAGAGGACTGGACAAAGTGAGTGTCACCCATGGAAAATGATTTGCTTCCGGTTCCAACCAAATGTAGTCAATTTAGTCACTATGTTTACGTGATATGTCCATCGCCATGTTGGAACCAGATGTCCTCAGAAACCAGTGATTGGTCCATGTAGATCTGAGATCAGTTAGTTAGTTATCAGTTTATAACTTGAATAATTTGCACTACAGCTAATTTATAATAAATAATAACATTAGCAAGAACATGTAAAAAAGATGCCGCACAGCAGGAACAGTTAGAAATATGACTGAGTAATGACTGATCATTTGTCTATAGAAGACTCTAGGATTTTGGCTTTTTGGGACCAGCTGTTTGGAACGCAGTGGGGGGGGGCACTCAGTCCAATTCTCTTTTTCAGTCAAGGAGAAACAAAAATATAAAAGACCTAAAAGACTTAGTTTTAAAAGTCATGTCACTTCTATTCACATTTTATAAACTACATGTCACATGATGTGTTTTTTTTCCCTTTGTGAAAAATCTGGAGGAAAACTCTAATTGGCTTCTACGCAGGACACCCATCAATCCACTGGACCATGGGCTTAATGATAAGGATAAGGCCACGCAGGCTCCAAATTTAGTAACAGCCAAATTGACCAAGCATGCCGTTGTCTTCCTAACAGGGGGGAATTGGGGAGAGCCAGACGGAACAAAAAGCTGCATGGAAATTTACAAGAACTTCAATGTGACAAAGAGGAAGAGTAAAGCACTTTGACCTTTCCAGTGTCATTTAAATAAAAAGTTTAGCATAGAGCTCCAGCTGCCAGAAGTTGACTTTGATTTTGTCAAGAAATTCTGACATCCTTAATATTCATATTAAAATCTGCTGACTTGTAGTGATTACTGGCAAACATGGAAGACTGATCTTTAAGTACAGGCATTTATATTTCTAGTGGAAATCTTAGAGTAATTTTGTTGGTGCTGAACAGCCGTTATTTCTAGAGATAACGGTGAGACTAATGATTGTCCTGAGGATCAGGATGTTGACGCAGCAAAGCGGTTGCTAGCTCCCACCTGCTCCACACTGACAGCTAGGTGTGGAGACGGATGATCTTCGGAATCCTTGAGTGATTCGTGGTTACCTTGGGACAGCTTTTTCTTCTGCTCTGATAAACAAGTGTGTGATTGAGTATGGCTGTGACGCAAACACACATCAGTTATCTCTAATAGTTGGTTTACACTAGTTTTTGACGTACAGTAATTGATTTAAAGCATGGCCAGACACATCCGGGGGATCAAAAATGAGGAGTTTTATTTGAAAGGTTTGTAAAATCATGCTCATTTAGAATTTCTCTGTTAAACATAAAAGTTGTCTTTGTTTAGAAAGCATAAAAACACTGCTTTCTGAAATATGAAAATGTCAAACGAAAAGGCCATGGTATTCAAATCCCTGGTTAATTAGGGTTCTACCACTAGAAGGCTTTGAATGTTTGTGTTGAAGAACAGAAACATTTGCATTCCCTAAAGGGGGAGTGTGTCAACAGGATCGATAGCATCCTCTCTGAACTTCTGTTCAGCCTTCAACAGTATTGAATTCAACAGATCTGGGTAGAATTTGGCTTTTTTTAAGCCAACACCATTTTTTTTTTTACTTCACATGAGAAGGGAACCTGCCATCCAAACCTGAGCTTTTAATTACAAGGTATTGAGCACATGGAAGAACCTATGGTTACCTTAAATAGCTTTCTCAAGTAACACAGTTAAACACCAATTACCCTGACCTTTGTATTGATGTCTGAGCGATTTATGTTGGAAATGTAGCAACACTGCAAGAAAAACCCTTGAATGAAGCTAGTCTGGCCTCATCTTAGCGTGTGAACTTGAAGAGAGAAGGTAACATTTAACAAGGACCTCATAAAATGGTTAAACATAACAGAAAAAAGAGAAACAAGTGTCATGTTTGTCTTAAGACTTGTTGTGTTTGTCAATAGTTTCTTATTGCTTTTTATTTTCATCTACAAGTGGCCTATCCTTCATAGCGAATCATAAAAAAGATCTGAATTAAAAAAACACCAATATTTAAAATGGAAGCATGAAGTAAGAGAGCCTCAAACTATAGTCTTAAGGATTTTGATCTATAAGAGGAAGAACAAAACTCACTTAACCTCTTAAGACCTGGCGTCCACATGCATGGACGTCACATTTTGAGTTATATTACCAAAGTAGTTAAATAGGGGGCCGTGTCACTACTTGCATAGAAGGTTAATCAAATATTTGCTAGTTTAACCTCGCAAGATCCAAGCTAAGACTTTTTTTTTTTATTTACAAACCACTTTTACTGCAACACCGCTGACAAGTACTCTAGTTTATTTCTTCTAGCTGAAATTATTACCACTGATTCAGTTTTTAAAAGTCTCAAGTGTTCCCAATTCAAAGCTGAACCACTTTCACCATAACGACAAACAACACCTAAACTATTACTAAAGTTCCACACCAATCATTTTTTGATCTATTTTAAACCTGTTTCCAGCGGTCTTTTAATAGTGATTGTGCCAATTCAAATTCACCTCTGAATTGTGGCACGGAGCATTTGTGGCATTTCAATTATTCAGCTGTTTGAGACAGAGTTTGTTGGATGGGTGCAAATGACAAAACATTTAATTTTCCCAAAGTATTGCTATGAATACAACACTTAGAATGAATTTGGAATATTTTGCTTTTGTTATACTGAATGGGCCTCAGATCACAAATGACCTTGTTGAAGGAAAGCTGATCAGAAAAGCCTGTTTACATGGTAATGTCATATTCAAATGAGTAAGGATGGAATGTTGGTGTGCATGTAAACAAAGTCAATAATCTAATGTTAGAACCAACTAATCCACAAAAATATGATTAAAACGGTTAAGCTTACTATAGAAAATATTACATTTACATGTAATGGTATTATTTTAAATACAAAGTAAATCAAAATAGACCACATCTGGACCACAATAAAACACACACAGTCCGTTCCTCTACGATAGCGGTTGAAATTCTTGAATTTCCCCTTTAGGGATTAATCAAATCTTTTTGGGTTTGAACTTTAAATTTAAATAATTCATGACAGGGGAAATGAGTGGAAGAGGGTTATTATTTGTTTTTCCCAGCATGAGAAAAAGGCTATCTCAATTGTAGTCACCAGAAAAGAGAAAGGGAAAAAAAAGACGAAGAAACCAAGGGGCACAAAGCAAACATGGTCTGCTGACCCACAATAAGACAAAGAAAAAGGCAGCCTGAAGGTTCCATTGTCTGTAGTCTCCACAGGGCAGCGGGGACTGACAGTTCAGCTGTAAGTAAAGCTGACACAGTATTGCATCGCAGCAAGATTGTTTGGGAGAAAGTGGACATGGCAAATGAAGGACAAAGGACTTTTATTGATATGGCCAAGTCTTTAAGTCTAGCAATAGACGCCCTTCAGTAAAAGTGCCTCCTTGTTCCCTCAATATTAATCACTATTGACATGAAGCACATAAAATAAGTACAGCAGCTTCACCTGTGGTGGTTTTTTTCAAGTCCACCTGGTGGAATTCAGTGAGTGTTTTTAGTTTAATGTCTCAAAGACAAATGAAATGATCTTGGCTGAAGTGACGAAGTCATTCGGAATGATTAAAACGCCACTGTGCCCAGCTTTGAGTGTTTTGCCTGAAAGACAGAGTGAAGTCAACCATACACATCAAGTAATGAAATGATGACTCATGGCCTTAATTACCATAGTGAGACAAATAAACAGTTCCATCACTATTAAGGTCAAATTACAGTGATTTTCTTACTAAATAAACAATGGTCCAAAGAATGCTGTTGTCACATCAACTTAAAATATTTCACTTTAGAAACCAATTTCTGAATTTCCCAGTAAGGTAATCTCACTCCCACTGACTGCAGAAGTGAGCTGATGTTCAGCAGACACACCATTTCACTCACAGCTGTTCTCCTCTACTCATGATTACGCCAGATCAGTTATGGCTTTCTCTGAACTATGAATATCAGACTGTAAAAACATGTAATACACAAATAATTTGGGAAATTCTTAAGATGTTTTATTTATTTCTACTAACACTCATTTGTCATTTTTTTTCTTTGAAAATGTCTTGTCACATTAACACAGGCCATGCCAACACATGTTCAAGCGACCAGTTCCAATGAAACATCAGGCTTCTGTCTTTATAATTCTTGTGTCCACGCGTCTCTCCGCACGTTTAAGTCAGTTTTCAGGCTCTACACACAAAACACTCAAACACACCCTGAAAGTTAAACCAGTTAATTTTGACCAATCAAGGACTCAGATTTGATAGTGATGTATGGGTAGCGTCCTTTTCAAAGCACGGAAGTGCCAACTGTTTGAACATTGATCACGAAGGAGAAATTAATAATTGCAGTTTTTGCTTGGTCAGAAATATGACAGCAAGTCTTTCATATATTGGAACAACGCCGTGGAATAAAAAAAGAGCCAGGAGCAAGATTCATGAGATTTGCACCCCTTTGACATTTCTCGCCAAGCCTCTTCCAACTCTAGGTACATATGCTAGTTAGTATCAGGTAGCGACAGCCCAGTGTCAACCTGCTAAAAGTGCATTGAAAAACCTGCATTCAGCGCATTCTTTAAAACGCAACACATGCCCGGTGTGAACATAGCATTACAGGAAGACAGGAAATGCAGTGCTTTACTTCTGATGCAGTCAGGTTAAGAATATAAACCAAGTAAATCGAGTCAAGAAGCATTCCTGTACTGAAGCATCATCTGTGAGCTGCAAAAGCATCTTCCATGAGCTCACACAAATAAAAGGAGACCTTGAAGCATCTGCCAATCTGACTGGAAAGGCTGCAGAACAGGCCACTCGAGGGTGCCCCATTTCTGAAACAGAAAAGTCCCAGAGGAGACATGACAAAGCCCCAACTGCAAATCAATGCAGCCAATATAGAGTGTAAGCAACAGCACTGATCTGACAAACATAGGTCCTTTTATTATTATCAGAGGGGATAAAGGGCATAAAAACACTCAAGTATTCAAGCCATTAAAGAAAAGGCAGACTATTCACTGAATATTTTTCCAATACTTTTATTGGAAAAATCTTGTGTTTGTCAACCCAGTATAAGACTAAAAAAGGGGCAGTATGTTTGGCACATTACCCTACAGTATGAAATGGAATATTGTATACAGTAAAAATTACACGTTTGAGCCTCCAAGCATCCAATAAAACTGAAGTCACTTCTAAATTAAATAGGAAATAAAAATGTCAGTTTATTCTGTGCTTTGCAGCAGCAGTCCAGACACGATTGACGATCTCTATTATGTGGTATGACTACAGCATGAGTTCAAGTTTTTTGACAAACATTTCTAAAAAACTTGGAGGAGGTGGTAGAGTCCAATTAACAGATTGATATATAAAAAATAAATTGCGAACTGTCAGAGGTTAAAAAAAAAAACAACTAAAATGTAAAGGTTTTGCACATTTCAGAATGAGACTAAATAGCCCTTTTCAGTGGAATAGATTAACCATTGAAAGCTGTTTACATGGACAGGCCTTCCAACTTATCCTGATTAATATCAACCCTCTCTGTTTTTTAGAAAAATCTGCATGAGAGCTTCAGCTGAACAATGAAACTGAAAGAAAGAACGTTGTTTGAAAAGTAGTAAGAAAACAGCAATTAATAATGGAAGACAGACAATAAGAAGGAAGGTTCAGGTCATCCTGACAGAGAAATTGCAAAGAAAGTCAATGTGTCAGTGAGAACAGTTTCCTTCACCATCAGAAACAGAGAGGAACTGTGACAGGAAAAGGTTCTGGCAGATCCAAAGTCTGAACCAGAGGACAAGTTTCTGAGAGTTTATAGCTGCAGGATCAGCAGCTCACAGAACAACAGCTTGAAGAACAGCTTCTTTATGGTCGTTGTTTGGAAGTCTTGCTTTAAACTGGTTCAACCAACAAGATTATGACCCAAACCATAAATAAAGCTATGTCAGAGCCACCTGAAAATCAAGGAACAAGACAATAATCATGAAAACATGAAGCGGTCAGCACAGTCTACAGACTGGAACCACGTGGAGATGTTTGGAAGTAACTGGACAGAAGAGTGAAAGCTAAGAAGCCTACAAGAACCAAACATTGATGGGAACTTCTGCAGGAGAGTTGGAGAGAACTTTCTGAGGAACATTTCCTTTCAGCTGTTAAATTTATAAGAGGAGGCTACTTTGGTAAATTGACCATCTATTGGTGTATTTTGGTATAAACTGATTCCAGGATTTATTTTGTTGCAACTCCACTTACTTATTTGAACGATCCTTTCATTTCAGAGTGCAATTTAACATTACGCTGAAAACTTAAAGAAAAAATGGAATACAACATTTCTGAATCTTTTGACTGGTAGTAACGCAGATTATGGTTGCTCCAATAAAGTAATTGACCAAACTGGCAAGAAAAAAAAATACAAATGTTGATAAAAATATTTTTTTAGTAAAAACCTACCCAACAGACATATTTGAGATTATATATATATAAAAATAATAAAAAAATAAAATGTAATGAAAAACGCCCTTCTGAACCTTTTGCTGGTGGTTCCTCACCCCAAGCTCAGGTCTGGAAGCTTGAGGGTTCTGCGTAATATCTTAGTTGTTCCTAGCACTACACTTTTCTGGACTGAAATGTTTGAGGTCTTCCCAGGGATCTGCATCAATCGAGACTTTATATATGTATAAATTAGGCCTGTCAACGGGATTAATTTTTAAAAATAAACGTGTTATTCATTAATGCAGATTAATTACACCTCAGAAGTGCCCCACTTATACTATGGTCACTTACAAAAGAAATAAATATTCAATCAATTTTTAGTGCTTTATTCTTTATTTATTTTTATTTTATTTTTTTACAAAGAGCGGACGATTTCATACATGGTGCAGCCCTTTGTCATTATAACACAACAATATGTCGCTTGGCCGGCAGACCGCAACTGCAGCAAAAAGGGATATATGTGCTGATCGTCACAATAGATTCAATAAAGCATAAGTTGAGAGAGAAAGTTCACCTCTTACCGCTTGTTTTTATTCAGAAGATGAAGCAAAAAGTTTGTTTTAAAGGAGCCTGCGCAGTGATATAAAACATTTGGGCTATGCGACCAGAACTACTTTTTAAGGTCCGCATCAACACCCAGCAGCCAATCAGATTTGAGTTTTCACCCAGACCATTAAAAGTCAGAAACACAATGTTTGTTTCTTATGGCTGTATATCAGCATCTTTGTTTATCTTAGAGTTATACTGCAGACATACAAGTCTTTACAGTTCTGCTTATCTTACTGTTGATGTGTTTTGTGCACCCAAATGACATTTCTGGGATATCTGAGTTAACACTTTACAAATTAAAGCATTTCAGACTATAAAAATGAATTAAAAAATGTTTTCTCTGGCTTTTTTTTGTTCAAAATCTGCAAATTGTATAAAATTTACCTAGTAAAAAAAATTCGGATTTATCACAATCCAAAAGTGTGATTAATCTGATTAATATTTTTCACCGATTGACAGCACTTAACTAGATAAATAAAACAGTTAAAAAAAAGTCATATGCTCAAAAAAGAAAAAAAAATGTAACCAAAAATTATGTACAAATAAGTAGTATGTTAAGTTTTTGTATCACATTCTAAAATGTATGCTAGTCCTTTTGATTTTAAGTTAAATATGTAAAAAGAGATTGTCTTTGTAATTTTATACAGTTTATTTTAAAGTTTTTTTTAACTCAACTTATTTGACAAATTGAATAAAAAAGACCTTAAATTATAAAATATTTATTTATTCCTACTGCACATTCAAAGAGTTTTTGTGCATTTCCCATCATCCCTTTGGCTGAATATCGTTACAAAAACCAACTAGCGCCAAACTCTACACATCAGTATTGACTTGCTTACATTGTGTCATATAGGCTGTTGAAAAGGTGTATGGATGCCTACAAACTGTTTTCTTCCCATGGTTTGCTTTTCTATCATCCGAACTCATATTCTGTTGAACTTCTCACTACCTGGCATGGTTGCTACCCATGTCTAGTGAAACAGAAGAAAAGAAAACCACAGACTGCTCATCACTGCACTGAGGGTGGCTTGGGTGTTCAGCGGCTACAAAGACCAGATGTGAGTGAGGTTAGCTAAGGTGGAGGAGCAGTTGCTGTCTGTTGCTGTAGCAGCAGATGAGCCATAAGAGCTGTTGCTTTATCCACAAACTCCCACTGGCAGAGAAGGAGCTCATTTCAACAGCCAAGTCTGGTAGAAGGAAAATGTGTTTCCTCCTATTGAATATCATTTATGAAAAAAAAAATCATTGCAAAGCACACCAAGGTAAATGAGCAAAAAGGCATCCATTTAATGAATACATAAAAAAATATAGCAGTAATTTTAAAGATGTAATATAATTTGGTTTAAAATATTTAACCAGCTTTTTTGAAAAAAAAATACATAATGTAGACATAAGGGAAGTGAAAAGACAGTCAATTAAAATAAAAATCTAGATAAAAATTTAAATATTAGCAAAAACAAATTGTATTTTTAAAGAAACACAGTGATTGGTGTGATTTTTTTTGTATTTTATTTTTTTTGATGGTATAAGGGAAGTATTTCAATATTTTTTAAACAGAGTAAAAGTTTTTCAACTGATAAGTCACAACACCCCCTATACAAAAAATGAATATTTCAATCAAAACCTCCATTATATAAATAATCCTTTAAACACGGAGCTTTACTTTTGCCTTTTAACAGGATGGGAAAAATGCTGTCTTGTAACTGCAGAGATATAGACTTCAATGACTCCGGTCGATGCAGAAACTTCCAAATTTCATTACAAATATAATCAATATTACAATAGAGCTGATGCAACACAGACGTGCTGAAAACAAAGACAAGAGGCTGCAAGACAGTAATCCGACCAGCTTTTTCTGCACTAAAATGGAATCACTTTTAAAGGAAAAAAAAAAAGATCCTATTAAAAAAAAAAAATACAATTTCTATTGCATTGTGCACTCTGTTTTTTGTCATTACCTATAAATGTATAACACCAAGCTGAAAATTCACTGATGAGTTTATTTTACAATAGCTATGTACCATGTTCTGTCAAGATTTACGGTTTTGTGTGCAAACCCTAAATACAGCTAATAGAGATGACTAATAAGGGAAGGTAGAACCACCAGATATGACTTATTTCCCCACAGAAGGCCTAAGGTTTCATAATAAGCCAAAAAATACATTTATGAACATCCCTACCAATGACAGCAATTTAGATTATTTAAAACTAGTGTTAAATTTGTATACAATAAAATGCATATTTTCACCTTCTTACTTCCAAAATGCAATTTGACAACTGATGCGAGAAAAATAAAGCCATTTGTACGCTCACCCTTTTGCATAATCTCTAGATTAACACAAAAATTCCTTCTTTTCCTATTATGGCAGACTTTTGTCTACACATAAGCAAATACTTTCAAATGAACAAAAAAAAAAGATGAACCATGTTTTAAGCAAGTGATTGGATGAGCCATAAATTCTGCAAATAACACAGACGATTGCCTATGTTTACACAAGCTTACAGCCTTTACACTGGGGAAATCATGACGGCTTTCTCAAACCGCATTTTCCATCAGTAAAGACACAGCAGCCCTGCACTGAAACTGGAGAACAGAGGAAAAAAAAAAATCCCACTCTACTGGAGACAATACTGCCAAATTTTAAATGGTTATCCCTGTGTTTGTGAAAGTACCATTTCCTACACTGTCCCTGCTGCCCCTAACCCAATAAGGCCCCAGGCGCCCTGTGAATGTGCAAGAAGTAAAAAGTAAAACAATGTTGCTTCAGTCACAATCTGTTTCTATGTACTTTTGAGTTTTTTTCCTTACATTTAGTACAATTTTATAATCAACAGTGGAATAGGTATTTCTAACTAAATTCCATCTGTAGCAACATATTCTAAAGGAAGCTGTGAAATGAGTATAATTTCACAAGCCGTTTCAGCCAAGTGTAGTTTTTTTTTTTTTACTGCTAATCGGATTCAGGTAAAAAAGCTGATCTGCTTTTCCCAAACCACAACAGCAATCGCCGCTTACCCTCGTAAACTGTGTGCCAACCCGGTTTCCCTTCAACCAGGGTGGTTCAAATGGTACAAAAATACCAAATATTATTTTGTCATATTAAATGCCCCACTTTCATTTAAAATACAGTTCAGCTAATCATTAAATGTGAAGGCAGTAAAGGAAAGATTAGCAGCACCAGTAAAAAGGATAAACAGCATATTATGTGCACAGCAGTGAGAAGTGATTAAAGTTCCAAAGTTTCCCCATTGGACCATTTAGTAAGGTGGCACAGGCAGCTGGTGGAAAGACAACACAAAGACACACAAAACACAGCACTGAGCCCGTCAACTTCTAAGACCAAACATATGCTAGAGGGGCTATTTTGAAAAGAAAGATTACTTGAGAGATTTTTTTTGTGAATGCTCTGCACATCAAACCAGCCATCCAAAGAAAATAGAGAACCTTGATGAGGCAGATCATGTTGCCAGCACTGGTCAGGTCCATGCAGTTGGCGACCCACTGGCACAGCAGAACATCAAGTCTCATTAATTAAATTCATAAACTGCTTTTTTCGTAATATTCTCGTCTCTCAGCCTGCAGTTGGACGTTATTAAATTATTCCTAGAACAAACGAAGAAATAAACATTCAATC
The DNA here is from genome assembly GCA_036245035.1 of Adrianichthys oophorus. Taxonomy (NCBI): domain Eukaryota; kingdom Metazoa; phylum Chordata; class Actinopteri; order Beloniformes; family Adrianichthyidae; genus Adrianichthys; species Adrianichthys oophorus. The sequence goes on along the minus strand of BSAI01000073.1, from coordinate 23,589,874 downwards.
AGTGAAATAACTTTGTTAGACAGGTGCTCCCATTATGGTTCTTTGAAGACCCACTGAAATTAAAATTGGGTATCTTGATCAGTTCCATTTAAAAACAATTAATTCTACACATACATTCTAATGTTTACGTTTTACAGAGCAAACATAAAACTGACTAACATTTTAGTCAACATCCTGTGACTAAGCTAGGAACAAAAAGCTAATTCTCTGAATTTCTTACTGGTAGTTTAGACTGTTACTACTGCGAAGGTCTTACTTTTGTTGTTTTTGCTGTAGAATTCTCATTTATTTCAGTCTGAGATTGAGCATGCTCAGTCGCACTGCATCCGCTGATAAAAAAAAAGTTGGTATTTCCAGTTTTAGAAGGAATACGCCTTCTGCACAATTTGCAGTGCACGTTACTCTGTTTTTTGTCGGATTACTGAAATACATCCACACGGGGCCAAAGTTTAATGTTTGAGTCACCATCCAATAAGTTGGCCTGTAAATTAATTAAAAAAAAAAAAAAAAAAAAAAACGTATTGGCCAAACATCTTTTACCAGCCAAATTATAGCACTATTTTACACAGAAGTAGCTACTGTGTTTTACTTTTTGAACTTTTTTCTTTTATGTATGAAAATAAAATAGCATAAAGTAATTTTTAAATGGCACAAACTCATCTTTACTGTCATTTAACTGTAAACTCAAATTCAAACATCCTGAAAAAAAACAAGGACAGATTTATTTAAGATTTCATAACTCTGCCTTCAGGTGATCACTTTTTATTACAAATCAAAACTAAATAGCCAGGGGGAAAAAAAATTGATTATTATCATTACATATTATTCACATCAAAGCTGCGACTCCGTCACGAGGGAAGCAACATATGACAGGTGGCAGTTTTTTAGTGCAATACCAGCTAAAGACAGCTAAAACACAGTGGATTCAATTCTGTTACTATTTCGAAAATAATCCGAAAATATTAATGTCCTATGAATTATTTTGTTTTATTTATTTTTTATTTAAGTCTTAAAGACCGGTCTGTGAAAATACTGTAGGACCCTAACCCAGTCCGTGATTACATATTAGCGACACACGGATTAGCATCTAACAACAGCGCTGTCTCCAAATCAACACTTTTTAAAAATGAATCTATCCTCTGCTGCTGTCAGTGAAGCAGCTTTATCCTCCAGTTTTGACTGGATCCTGTTATAAATCCCAGCATGTTCCACTGGTTCATCAGCCAAGCTAAGCGGTACACAGGTGAAGTGATCGCGCGGGTGGAGCGTGTCTCGCGTGCGTTCGTTTATCTTGCGTGCAGACGGTGGAGGAGGAGAGGGCAAACATGAATGCATCAAAAGAAGATCTAACAAACATGACTACGTCTACGCAAACGCTTACTCTCTATGTGGTAACTAACCCTCCAACTTTTACTCACCAAAGAGGAAAAAGCAACTGGCGAGCGTTAATTTCAGACCCTTCAAAAAGAAAGTCTATCGCAATTAATGCCTTTTACTATTGAAAAAAGTTCTATCGCAATATCGATAGTTATCGTTTTATCACCCAGCCCTATGAGAAGGTAAAAAAAAAAAAATTTGTAGTTGTGACATTGACACAATAATCGGAAGGCCACAAGTTCCCTGCTCAGCTCCATTTGGATGCATCCACTTGTAGATTACTAGATCCATGTACATCTTTGTTTTCCTTGTCTGAGCCGGGTTCTGACTCAAAACTGTACAGCTGGATAGCTCCAATAAGATTACTTTTTGTGAGTGAGTTACGAGAAGTGGAAGGGCGGCCTTACTCACGCCAACAGTCTTCCCACACTAAATAACTACTGCCGCTCCAAGAAAAGTCCTAGAAAATGACTTTTTTTATTATATAAAAACAGCATATTTACCATGCATTTAAAGACCACTTTGAACCTTTTTACAGTAAATCAAAAGATAGGTCTTTAAAGTCTCTTTAGTTAACACTGATTGGAAATCAAACTATACCATAGGGAAAAAGTTTTTTTATACAAGAATGCAGAGAAATACCACAGCCATAATTGAGGATGGAATCTGTGATTTTATTGCAAACTGAATTTGTTTCACATTAAACTCATTTATTGAAATCACAGGAGCATCCATTGGAATATTTTATAAAATAAGAAAACTTGATTATTTTTTATGAAAGCAAAGGCAATAACAATGTCTGAAGTTTACAGAAACCTATGAATTCAAATGAATAAAGAAGTATTTTAGAAAGATTTTTCCAATTTAGGATTTACCTTTTCAAACAAGCTTTTCACTTGAAGATTCGTCTCAGCCAAAAGCTGTTTGTTAGAATAGTTTTTGTGCTTTACCACCTCCTAGCCGGTTGGTTAGTCAGAGTATCACTTTTGTGTCAGGGCTTTGGTGCGACAAACCACGAGAGAAAACTCGGCTCTTTTGGGTTTGTAAATCTGCCATCAAATAAAGCTGCGATGCAAAGACACGAAGATGTGGACACATGGTGCTGGAGGGATCTTGGAGTGTGGTAATGGGGATGACTCAGACAGGAATCCTTCCAGTGAGTTACATCATTATGTCTCTGCTGCTTTGCTATAGAGATTCAACAGAGCCAGAGGGAGTCAATAGATCATATAGAATACAAACAGAGCAGGTACGCTTGATGACATGGCTGAAGTATTCTACTTAAGATTACTGATTCATTTGAACCATTTAGTCATCTTTAGCAGGACATCCTTCTCATGAGAGCAAAAAAAAAACTCACCAAGTGAACAGGCTATGGAAACTTAAAGAGTAGATGATTTCTTGACAAACATAACCTTTCCAAATTTACTTTTTTAAATCTTTGTTGCATTCCAATATAGTTTGGTGAAGCAAAAGTTTGGCAGTTTGAACCGTGAGCTAGCACTAGCTTAAGCAACTCATAAAGAGAAACAATTCTCGGACTTTATAGTGCATCCATTTCAGGTGTTGAAACAAATTTGTTGTACTCCCACTTTTGGCAGCTACAACCTTTAAACAGCTTTTGCTGTGGTTTGATGCTCCAAGTTTGAAGTCACAACACCACTGGTCAACATTTCATTTTTTACTCACCAGCCAAGTTAGCCGGTGGATGAAAAAGAAATCTACCGACCAGGTACATTTGTCACCGGACAAATGATTTTACAAAGATAAACTAAAGGTGTTGTTTAAAAAATGATATTATTTTGAATGCAGAGAGAGAGAGAACATCACAAGATAATGAAAACATAAGATAACTGTTTTAAGTAACTCCTATTTCTAATCAGTCTTTGCTCTCTGCTTTTGGCATGTTCACACAGTTTATAAAGTGTTTAATTTTCTATCACAAATGTGTTGTTTCTTCTCTTTGACATAGCTAAAAAGTTTCCCTGTGACCCCTTTGAGGAGAGCGGTCACCTTTAGTCTGAACAATTGAAATAGAGAAAATAAATTTGCGATTTTCCCAAAAATAAAGGCAAAAGCAAAAATTTGAATTAATCAAATTTATCGATATATCGCCCAGCTCCATCTTAAGAAAGTAGTTTAGACTGTTGCTGCTGTGAAGGTCCTAACTTTGTTGTTTTTTTTTGGAGAATTATCGTTTATTTCAGTCTGAAATTGAGCATTTTTGGTGGCACTGCTTCAGGTGATAAAAAAGGTTGGTGGTATTTCCAGTTTTAGAAGGACCATGCCCTCAGTTTGCAGTGAATCAAACTCTGTTTTGTGTTGGATTTTAAATAACTAAAATACCTCCACACAGGGGCCGAAATTTATTTTTTAATCAACTGGCCAAATTAGCCAGTTGATTAAAAAAAAAAAAAAATACATAAAAATAAAATGTTTCTTAGTCGCAAGTAACAACTCAGCAAGAGCTCAACTTAAGAGCGTAAAAATTGTTTTGTTTAAAAAAAAAAAAAAAACATAAGTTACAAGTTATGAGTTTCTAGATCTCACACACACACACACACACACACACACACACACACACACACACACACACACACACAGAGAACTATTAAAAAAATTTACTAAAAACGGCAAGAATTTCCAAATCAGTTTTTTGACACTTTCACTAGAAAGATATGATCAATGGTGTCAAATGCTGCAAACAAATAAACAAGAACAGCAGCGTTTTCACACCTATTTGCACACATTAAGATGTTGTCAATCACTTTCAGCAAAGTGCTTTCAGCGTTTTCATTTTTGATGAAAGCCAGATTTGAATTTGTCTAAAAAAAATTTTTCTTCCAATAATTGGATGACCTGTCAAGCCTTCTCCAGATTCTCAAGGATTTGAAAATTGATCGTTTAAATAAGCTGCATCTCAAGTGTTTTTTTTCCCGCCTTCTGGGAGAATAAGGAATAAAAGTTTTTTAACTGTAAGATTTACAGCCAGGGATGGAAGATTGATAAGTAACAGAGGGGAAAAAAAAGGCAAATAGAAATAGCTTGCAGGGCTTCTTTGACAAATTTGGGTAGAAATTATATCTGCAAGGGAGCAAGAAGGACGCATCTGCAAAGCTTTAACCTGGAAATCAAGCGCTGCGCTACAGCTGAAATCTAACAGCTGAACAGACAAGGAAACCATTGTTCAGGGGTTATGTTCCAATTTTAAATTTCATTCAAGACTACCAAGCTTCTTCACAGAGATTTTAGAAATTGACATTCATCTGCTAGAACAGAATTTAAGAAAAGGGATTGAGATTTCTTAAAAGGCAACATAAAATAAAAGCTTAGGCTTATAGCTCCTAATGTAGTCAAATAAATATGTTCTTTATGCATTCCAAATGAGTTAATAGTGTGGATTTTTTAAATCAACGTGAGGTAATTGAACGATTTTGTTTGGATTTTGTCCACTGCTTGATATATTTTCCAACATTTAACCTTCATAATTCTATATTATCTCAGATGTAATATTTTGTGCTTTTTCTCACTTGTTTACTCTGCTGCTACAATATGCAGAATACATTTTTAAAATCTACTTATTATGTTTGGTTGGCTTCTGTTAGCTATTCCAATGTAATTTCCCCTTTTTTGATGATTATGCTAATTCAAAATTATTTTACATTATTAATTAAAGTCTTAAACAATCATGCAACTTGAGATTTAAAAAGATAGGGCTTTTTTAAAGTTTCTCTAGCAATACAAGTGTTTCTCATAGTTACACATTTCAAAAAATATAATATGATTTGACCATAAAGATTACATTTTATTATTAAAAGACTCAAACTAAATTAGTGTAACCACAAGCTACAGATGCTACATTTTGACACCATCTTAAATCATCTGGCATATAAATAAAGAACAAGCCATGGGAAATGTCATTAAAGGAGTAGGAAATGGGAAAAAACAGATGCTTTTTGAAACTGCTATAAAACACGAATAAAAAATGAACGTTATAATGTAATCTTATGGGGCACATATTTCTGAGCAGACCAAGCAATGTCAAAAAGGACTAGGATGAACGAAGGCTTGAATCAGCCCTCATATAAAGCCCTTCCATCTGCGAACCAACAGCGCGAACTATCGCCCCGCTCTGCCTCAAATTCAATTATACAACCACCTGAACCGGACCGAACTACACTAATCCCGGCTTCACACAACTTGGGACGCCGAGTCTCACCGCGCCGAACTAGTCTGAGCGGATTGTGTAACCCGTCTAATTCCTTAAGGATACCGTGAGTTGTTTCAAAGTGGTAGAAATGTACGGTTTTCCCCCCCTTTTTCTATCATTTAACGGTGTCTTTTTTATTATTATTCTGCGTGTCTATGGCGGTGGTTGAAGCTAACCGGGGAAAAGGGGCAAACAGCCGCGTGACCACAACTAGTACTAGTAAAACAGTCTGCGTGACGTCGACGCGGGGATAGTTTGCGCCGCCGTCCAGCGACTTGATCGATACCAAGCAGGCAAATCACGGGGGGGGGCTAAGCGGGAAAACAGACGCTGGGGCATCGCGGTATCGGCCCAGCATCCGTCAGGAATATAAGAAAGCCTTTCCTCTGGGGAAATCTCCCGCTTCGTCGAGCAAAAACTGACCCCCATTTTTCTTAACCCCCCCCCCCCCCCCTTTTTTTTTTTTTTTCCAATGAAACAACAGATTAAGACTACCGGCTACAGAAATGACAGCGAACACTTGTTTGTAAGTACTTACCAGGCTGACACGCTTTGTGTTTGGGCAACGTTAAAAACATTAGGGATAAAATCCACCAGTAACTCGGTTCCCGTATTCTCCACATGTTAGACTACTCATCGAGAGAGAGGAGAAGGGGGAAAAAAATCAAAAGAAAGATAAGAAAGAAGGCAGCGGGTGATTAAGTTCGTGCGCCTTTTTCTTCTTCTTGTTGGTGAAGAAGAATCACAGACACATCGCCGAAGCTGAGACGAAGTTGGCACAGCGAGCACGCAGGCAGAGCATCAAAGTAGTGCTGTGGCGGTCACAGGATACAGTCAGAGAGACGCGTTTCCTCGCCTCATGTCTGGGGAGACACGAGCTGCTCTTTGCTTCGAGGGATAAAAAGCGTCAACGCGGCGCTCCGAGAAGTGTGGTCGGACTCCTCCGCGCCTGCTGCAGCGGGTTTCCACAAAGCGACATTCCCCAAGTCTGGAGGGGGTCAAACGGCAATCAATCGTTGTCATTAACTACAGGAGGGAGGAAGAAGGTGGGGGAAAGTGGTCGAATATTATTGATTGCACGTGGTCATTGTTAAGTAATTATCAGCGAGATGGAGGTCGGTGCTGGAAACGTCCCATTCTTTGATCCAGGAAGTAGTCTAGCGGTCAGGCATGCGGGGCTGTGTGGCTACTGCTGGTCCCATCCTACCGGACAAGCTGCGCGTCAGAGGGAGCCAGCGCGGGGCGGGGCCAGCGCGGGGCGGGGCCAGGATTTGCTCAATGCAAAATGACACGGAATGGCACGGAACGGACCTTCTAAAGTGCTGTGATAGGAAAAGAAAACGAAGGTGACTGTCAAGTTATCGTGCACATTGCATTCAGCTGCATCTTCTAAATTTTTCAAAACGACTTCTTAATTACACCACAGCAAAAACTGTTATCTGTCTAGAGCCACCCTATGAAAAGATAAAGTAGTCCCTTCTTAAAGTCCCACTCTGGTCATCTTTTAATCTAATGTAAAAGCTTTCCCAGTGATCTTTTCATTATGATTGTGCCCTATTGGCACAAAAAAAAAACCTGATTCATTTTTAGGACATAGTTTCTTTAGAGCGACAGTATCTCGTCAGAAAATTGCCCCTGAGTTGGCATGAGTTGGCTGGCTCTGTTTGCACCCTTCATCCGTTTACACCCTCTCACGCTAGCTTGAACAACCCCAACCCAACATTGAGGGTGCAACAAAAATGGCGGGCAACATCAGAGTTTTGAGCCAGGCGCCAGCTCATTTGAGGATCTAGTGCTCTAAAATGTAATGCATTGGAATGGAGGAGCAAGAAGCTTGTGGCGCCCAATTGTAGCACCTTTGCCACAAGCTTATCCCAACTACGTTTTTTTCATCTTCTTCTGATCCATAACAATTTGAATCGACAGACTCAGAAACTAAATTATTAGCTTTATTATATGTCATCTATAATGAGAACATTACAACAAGAACACGTTAAAAGCACAATTTTCTTTGGAGTGGGTCTTTAAAGCCCCTCTTTAACTGTATTTTTTTCTGTCGAAAAAAATGTTCCCAGTAGTCTTTTAATTATGATTATGCAGTTTTTAGCTAAAATGTAAAAAAGAAAAAGCTGTGTCATTTTCTTGGACATAGTTTCTGCAGAGTGGGAGTAATTCATTAGAAATTCACCTGTGAGTTGTGGGCAAGACTTTTGCAGCGGAGTAAGCCCAACCCCTTTTCCCTTCATCCATTTCTTTACCCTCCCCTGCCAGCTTGCACCCCATCCTAAAATTACCTGGTGAAACAAAAATGGCAAGAAATTTTGGATCCAGTCATAAAGTTCTGAGCCAGATTCAAGCTCAGACGAGGGAAACAAAGACATAGATCTGTTTGTCTACAAGTGGATTCATTGGAATGGGAGTTTGTTGTCCACCAATTGTAGCACCAATGTCACATATACAAGCATTTTCCAACTGCATTTTTTGTCTGCTCCTGATGCATAACAATCAGTATAAAAAAGACTCAGAAATACAATTTTAAGCTTAATTTTCTTGATATATGTCCTCCATCATGAGAAAAATGCCACATAAACAAGTTAAAAACACCAAAAACATCATGTTCATTGGAGTAGGTCTTTAAACCACTGACTTTTTTGTGTGTGGCACACCCCCCCCTCCCCTTGTCATTTCATTTGTTGCTTTCTCCCAGCTCCCATTAGTGAAATGACCCCTCTGTGGCCACATGTGATGCCCCTTTGCCTCCTGCTGGCTGAATTGTGAATGGAATACTTCAGCGGTAATCATCACCTGGAATAGACTATCATCTTGTGTAGGTGTGTGCAGATTGGAGAATTATGCATCTTCTGGTGATACTCCCCCAGGTAAACGCGTAGTCGGCGGTGTTCATGCAGAACTATCCAGCTGGACATTTAATTTGAAAGATCTGATTAAATTTTTCATTTAATTACCTACTTCTCTACAGGGCCATTGAGGACAGTCACAAGGGCCCTTTGCTTTTAATGTGGGCCATCTGCTTCCTCTCCAAAATGCCTACCTTTTCAAAGCCTCGTGGGCACCTTTTCCACCATTCTCCAGGCTGCACTACCCCACCACACACAGCAAAACACCACCTTGGATAACAATAACACCAAACCTGATTGTTCTCCTGCAGATCAAGTGCAATTCATCAATACATGAACTCACCAATTCTTTTAAGTTTTGTTCTTTATCTTTTCCAGAACACCAGGATCTCCTTGATTAATGAGGTTGACTCCAAAATGTTTGTACAATGGACTTAAGACACTGACCCCTATTAAAGAGGTATGTCTCTATTGTACAATAGGTGGTATTTAATTGAATATTACCTTAATAATCCCCAAAGGGGGAAATATAGATGTACAGCATGAATTATACAGTGTAAAGACACTCTCAAAACTCAGCTCAGAGGTTCCTGTAATTCTCATGCTGGCCGGGACTGGTGCATTTGTGGCTTTTTAGGCTTTTTCCATTCTCCCAGACTTTCTCTCACAAGCTAAAAGCATGGAATTGAGGTTTATATGGGATTTAAATGGTCTGCAGCAGTAAGTATGGGCATGCACAGTTTGTCTTGTTAGTTTCTATGACGTTACAACCTTTTAAAAAGGTCCCCTGCCTCTTGACAATGACAGCTTGAATCGGCTCAAGCCCCCATGCGATCCTAAACTGTAGGAAGCTAATAAGGTCTTAGAAAATGGATGTGTCACCTAAAAACAGCTGGAGACTTGGAATATTATTAGAGAGATGTACTGTTAAAAATCAGAACTGATCTAAAAGGTTGATTTTTAGGTTGATTTACTTTTTTATTATTGTCGAAATAATAAGATTACATGTAGCAATGCATAAAGACTCCTTTGTTAGTAAAAAAACAAAAGGAAAACTCACAGCAAACTTTTCAGTATCCATGGAGAAGAGAAAGTAGCATGTCAAGAATAACACAATACTTTGAAATTAAAACCGTACCCTCCACTGTCTGTTATACTTTGGCTCTCATACCTGCATCACTACCAAAGATTTTGAACAGCTTTAAGCAAAACTTTAAAGAATTTTGCCTTTTTAATACATCATCAGTCCCCACATTTTTTCTGGTTTTGTTTAATGAAAGAAACCTTTAGAGTTTGCACAGTTGGTTGGACATTTGAATCATTTTTCCTTTTAATGACCAAAAAAAACTGAAAAGATTCCAGTGTAATGAGGGTTAGAAGATAATACAGCTTTGACATCATGTTCAAATCATTATCAGTGGTAGACATTATGCAGTAGTTCAAACAAACAAAAGCCTAAAAGCCTGCACTGGTACTTACAGTGAATCCTCTTTCCATGGGCTGCAGATTGCATAATGGGAATTTTTGGATTATATTAAAACGATTCCATCTACCTTCAAAATCTACTTTTTCATACTTTATCTCACAGGCTGTTAGTGTCTAAAGGGATTTTCTTTATGTATCTTCATTTTTGCTTTGGGTTCAACAAAAATCTTGATGAAATCATTTTAAGGATTGTTTTTATACCTGAATTAAAATAGGGACCAGCAAGGTAAGTTCACTTTGACATCAGGCTTTAAAGATGGCACCCCATGGTCATTATTTATTGAGTGTTTGTTCTGCTCACTTATTTTTGCCAAAAACCAACAGTTTGACCCATGTCATTAAAATGTAAACAATATTCTTATCAGGACTTAAACTTAGAAGAAAATGTCTGAGCCTCAAATGTCCCGTTTCACATTCTAATTTCTTCTATTTCATTCTCTCTTAAACAAAGGTTATGCCAAAATGCAGAAGCAGTTTGGGAGAAACTAGGTACACCCAGTTCTTCAATTAGAAATTCTCTTCAGGTGCTGCTAATCAAATGCGCTTGATCTGAAGACAGTATGCAGGTGTGAGCGCCACCATGAAAGTGGGAATCTTGGCAGATTGCTGATTTGGAGCATTCAATTGAATTAGTTTGGCTTATTTTACTTTCAAAACATTCCATTGATCCCTAAAGGGAAACCAAGAGCTTAGACATGGTGCCAAGGAATGAATGCGGCTGTGAAGATGTTAGAAAAGTTTTTGTTGCTGCCCTTCAATCATGAAAAGACTAAACAGTGTCTAGCATTTTTCCCTTACTAATAAATGAAAGACATTCAAGATAGTTGTAATCTTTTCTAGGGGTGGATGTTCTAGCAAGTTTACCCTGTTGTTATGGATTGGTATTCACATCAAGGTCACTTTCTGTCAAACTGCAGCCATTAGGACTTTGATGAAGAGTGTTTTTACCAGCTTTGAAAAAGTGTCAAAGACAAAAAAATAAAAAATACCACACTCCGTGTGCTGTTAGCAAGGGTGGCCCTATTTTGGTATAAATGAGTGGATGACTCTTCACAGTTAAAAACAATAAATAAATCAAAATAGACTGTCATAAATGTCAGCAGGGGGATACTATTATTCATAGCCTCCGCTCCAAAACCCATTCTTGCTCACTGATGAACTCAATTCCACATTCTCATTACTGGGTGCAAAACTGTTGGGTGTCCCAATTCCTTAGAGCTGATCTCCAGGGAACAGTTTGGACTCTAATATGCAAGTGTGCATCACACAACTCTTTGCTAATGGTATGAGTCTAAAATGGTCAGTATAATCAGATCAACTCATGTTTTTTATCCTGATTGTATTTATAGGTAAGCTGTTTGGTGTATGTTTTAGCAAGTGTGCTGTAGATAAAACTACAAGCACTAGCACTTGTTCTCCTGGCAAATACAAACACAGGACAGAATGGCTTCTAGAAGGGCATTTACAAGCATTCATCAGGATTTAAAATAGTAGCTGAACTGTAGATGTCTGGTTAATGTTTTGCGATGTACAGAGAGGCAAAAAGTATTTGTCAATCACCAATTTCTTCAAGTTGTCCCATTTACAAATATAAGAGTGATCTCTGATGTTCATCATAAGTACACTACAACTGTGAGAGACAGAATGTAAAGAAAGAACCCAATAAATCACATTGTATGATTTTTACAGAAGTTATTTGCATAATTGCTCAGAAAATAAGTCTTTGGTCAATGACTGAATTCACCTCAGAACTTTGTAATGTAACCCTGGTTGTTAACGACAGAGGTCAAAGGTTTCCTGTAGGTCTTAATTAGGTTTACATTGTAGCTTCTATTTTGGTCCATTCTTCCATTCAGATCTTCTCAAGAGCTGTGATGTTTTGGGGCTGTTGCTGGGAAATATAGACTTTCAACTCCCTCCAAAGATTCTCTATTGGATTGAGTTCAATAGACTGGCTAGACCACTCCAGAATCTTGATTTTTTTTTTTTCTTACACACTCCTGTGTGTTTGGGATAATTGTCACGCTGGAAGATCCAGCAATGTTTCTTCCTTAATGCTCTATGGAAGTTTTGGCTAAAATCTCACCGTACGTGTCTCCATTAATCTTTTCCTTCATTCGGATCGGTTGTCCTGTCCCCTTTACAGAAGAGTAGCCCCAAAGAATATTTTTTCCACCCTCATGCTTAACAGTGGGTATTGTGTTCTTGAGGGGTGTTTGTACTGTTCTATTTTTGTCTCATCTGACCACATGATATATTCCCAATCCTCCTCTAGATGGTCTAGGGAAAACTTTAGACGAGTCTAAAACATGTGCTGGCTGAAGCAGGAGAACCTTTGGAGCTCTACACGATTTGAATCCATGACAACGTGGTGTGTTACTATTAGTAACCACTGTTATTGTCTTCCCATCTCTCTCTCCAAGTCATTGACCAGTTCCCCCATATAGTTCTGAGCTGTTTCTTCATTGTTCTCTAGATCATCTGTACCCTTTGAGATGAGATCTTGCATAATATTGAAAAAATCATACAATGCAATTTTCTTAATTTCTTTTTTTTTATTTTTCTGTCTCTCACAGTTAAAGTGAAAGACAACCTCTTTCATCCTTTTAAATGGGACCACTTGCATAACAGGTAACAGTCAAATACTATTTCACTACAATTTAATGTTTTAATGTTTATATTAAAACCATATTTCAAATAAAATTATGTTTGGCTAAAATATTATTCTGAAAAGCATTTTTAGTGTAGTGTAGTTGCAACAAAATCCTTCCTTCGTTGGTGCTTTGAGCTTGTTCTGAAAAACCCACCATTATTAACAGATGGCCTCTTGGTAAACCTGGCTCGAATTTTTCCTATCAAAACTCTTAGTTTTCTGTTTTGGACGTGAAAATGTTCAAAAAAGTTCATGATCGAGGAGAAGTAGTGAAGACATAGAAAAGTTAGATGAAGTTTTGCTGCTAACCAGTAGTTTCTTATTAAAAAAAAAAAGCATTGAAAACAGCCAAAGAAAGAGCAGATAATAAAACTTATGATGAAGCATAGTCTTATGGTAAATTGTGTATGATCTTTTAAGCTGAAAACAGCAGCTTGGAGAAAACGTGTATTCCTGTGGTCTGAAAAAGGTGCGATCTTTCTCACACCGCCTTTGTCATTTATTTGTATTAAATTGTGAAAATTGCCTTATCAAAGTCACACTAGTTAACAGTGTGTTCAAACTGCCTCTTTAGATATTTGTTGCTTTCTTGAGGTCTGGAAGCATTTTATTGGGAACAATATATATTTTTTTTATTTGAAAAGCAAGAGGGACCACATGGAGGCTGCCACTGACAACCTGTGCTGTAACAGCCATGTTGGACATGGTGGCCACCCAAGAACAAACATCCCTACAATTTGTGGGCAGAGCAACAAGACATTAGGGAACAAAAATGTAATTAAACATACTGAAAATCAACCACAAGAAACAGAGAACACATGGTGTCTCTGAGTATTCCCTATATCCTTTGTCCCTTGCAACACAGAACCGCAATCTCTTAAGAATGTTGCAGTACAAAATCTAAAATGATCCCTTTTTTTTAATATTTTACTCTGATGGTACCTGACCCACACAAGATTGAAAATCTAGGGATAAAAGTCCATAAGCACAAGCTACTACAGCAGAATTTAAAACAGGCTTACTTGGCAACCAAAAGTGCTTCTACTCCATGATTCACGCCTGTGGGTGGGGATAGGGGGCAGGGGTTGCGTGAAAAATCTAAAAAAATATTGAAATAAAAAGCAAATGGGCCATCCTTTACTGTATGCTTTGGGGAAATCAATACACGTCTTAATCATCAAGTGATTCGGACCAAAAAGGTTTTTTTTTTTAATGCCAAATTTTTGTTTTTTTTAGCTTGCTCCTTGTATAACTTTGCCTTGCAGCTATTTTGTGATCCACCACGATACAAACCTGGCTTGTAGATTAAATTCAAAGTAGGTAAGTTCTCCACTGTGTGTGTGTGTGTTTTAATTTTCAATTAATTCAATTTAAGTGACAGTATAGCAAAACAAATGGGTGACTACCTCTGCGCGATGGCTCTTAATACAAAAATATTAAAAACAATATGAGTTCTTCGTCAGATGAGTGTTTGCACTTGTAATTTCAACGTTGCATCGCAGCCCTTGATGAAACTCAATTTCCTCCTTTATAGCAACACTTGGCCTCCCTGCATGCCATGCGCTGTGGGGATCTTAAAAAATGTAAAATGAGGCAGTAAGTTATTATTCATACTACGCCTGTCAGTTACATTCATTATATAACCTGGATGTTTGACAAGATAGTTGATAGCTACAGACGCATGAAAGCCATTATTTCTTTGTCCTAATGGGATCACACTGAGCTTCATGAAACAACCTTGAACAATCAAAGAAGCCCAAACTACTCGCCACTTTACGCAGTCCGCCTTTGCACTCCCTAATAGTTTTATGAGGTGTTTGTAATGTGCACTGCGACATTTGACATTCTAATGTTTTCCACCCTTAAGGAGCTGAGACCCCCAAAGGCATCCTAACACTCTCTCTGACACTTCAATTGCGCATCCGATTATAGAAGAACGGGGAGAAACACAGAAGCGGTATGATTTGTGTGAGTCCAGACATGACACCAGCATCGTCCCACAGCTACCCTTCTTTCTTTTTGCCATTAAGTGGTTCAAGAATCACACTTGTATTATTTTTTCAAACATATTTCACATGTTGACAGTTGCTGCATAATGTACGACTCCAAGCATCAATTATGTAATGCAATTCAGGCTATGACCATATATAATTTATTTGATTCTCAATCTTTTACATTATTTAATCAAAAGCTATTTTTATGATTATTACTCCTCTCAAATTTCTTTTGTTTTTTTGTGCTGTCCTCTGGTTCCTTTCATCATTGCATCATACCTTCACCATGTTAATAGTCCTTGAACTTGAGACTAGCATCTGTCAACATTTTCTTTTTGTTTGTTTTTTTGGGGTTTTTTTTGGGGGGGGGGCTGTGATTCTTTCATCAAGCCAAATTAATTTTAAATTAAAATGGGCAAAATTGAAGTAAATTTAGGGTCCAAAAAATAATTATGTTGTGATTGTCCTTTTTCCTTTTGTTTTTAAGATTTACAAGCCACTGCCGTATAGCCCATTTGAAAGTAGGAGCTATATATTATTTGCATTTAAAAAACCTTCTGAAAAATAGTCCTCATTGTGCCAAAATCCACGCTCATAAATTTTAATCAGAATCATAAAAGAGAAACCACCGTCTTGTTGTGATTAAACCTTTTTCAATATTAAAAAATGGTACCTGTGACTTGGTCGTCTCAACTCTTTCACTCATGGAGTCCCATTTATTTCACATTACTGCCAAGAATTTCTGATGTGTTTTGCTGCTGTTTTGGCAGCCAGTGGTTTCATTTAAAGCCGGCACGGAATGACAGACAAGTTAATCCATTACAAAGAACATCATGTCTGGTTTTATTTTCATCAAAGTCATATTATGTTCTGCTGAAATCCATGGAGAGATTTGAAAAGTCTGCTTGCATGATGCGTCCATGTGCTTTGGGAAGGCGGTTGCCAAAAAGGCCTGCATTCATGATTAATGCCGCCAGAAAGCTCCAAACACAATCAACGAGCAAATACATCCAGATTGCAAAAGAAAAACTTGATTTGGTTACTTTTATGTTAAGCAGCTAAGCTCTGGATGACAAATATGTTGAGAAGAATTAAAGTTCTGGATTTAACTTTTACAATTGCGGAGGAAAACAAGTTGCAGCAGAAATCACTAGAGTGTTATCGGCAGTAATGCAAACAAACAGGACTGCCTGAGGACAGGAGGGAACCTCTGAAGTTCCTGTGGAAACAGGAAGGTACGAGTCCACTGTGGCACGATGTGACACTGACTATTGATTATATTCTACTCGTCATCTGTCTCCTGGAGTGTGAAGATGTCTGTGGCAGGCGGCGTTAAAACAAATAGAATGAAATCTGACACTTTGTCTGCTCTTAGTGTGAGCTGAACCTCCGCCTCAGTTTTTCATAGTTAGGATTGAATCATTAGAGGATAATAAATTTGATTCATACGCACACATTTCTTCATATATCAAAGTAATACTCTCAAATGTAAAGAGGCTTTGCTGTTACTTTGCTGACCCAGTTTTGTAGCCTAGAGATTGATTTTCTGTAATGCAGAGATAACTGGGGAAACGAGAGAAGTGTTAGATCTGAGTGGTCAGTATTCGATCAAATAAAATGTAAGGAAAAGGAAGAAAGATTTGGAAACAGAAGGAAAGGGTTGTGACGGAAATGATTTGAGGCTGTAGTACTTACTATTTGAGGACAGTAGAGGGTGTGTGCAAAATTCATGTTGCCATTAATCAGTGCAGTTGTTCAAGCCACCTAGGACCATCAGTAGAGCTGCTGAAGAATATAATGGACTCATTTTTCACAGAAAAGCAACAAAGCCCAGCAACGCAATTGTGGATGATTCAATAACCAAAAAAAAAAAAACAGAATAGAGCATCAGTGCGTTTAATATGTTATACTGATGCTATAATAATTTACTCAAGGCTGGTTTTGTGAGCAATGTGCAGTGGGTTTGTGTAGCTTCCTGCTTTTCACAAAGAAAATCTGCTCTCCTTTCCCATTTCTGGAGAAAATAGGAAACTCAAAGAAGAGCCAAAATCATGTAAATATCACAGGTTTTTTCCTTGTAAGAATATTTGCACCATAAGCAAAGCGAAGGGATACATTTTTTCCTTTCACTTACAACAGTTTGATCTCATTTGCAAGTCACAGAGGATTGTTGAATGTTATCACAGTGACGCAAATGGCTTGAAAAAGGGAAAAGCCTGATTAACATAAGAGTTCTTAAATTCCTTGATGAATTGCATGCATGCAAACATGGATCTTCTTCAGTTGAATTCACTCAGATGGTATGCAGAATGGTTTTAGTGCATTCACACATGCACACACAAGCAAACACCGAGCTGTAATGCTGGTAGTTGAAGACGCACAAGCACTCTGTCATACAAGATGAACTGCTCTCGCATGTTGTTTCTAAACGATAAACACGTGTCAGCAATGTGCAATAAGTGTTAAAGTGGTCACTATTTAAAGTCTCACTCCAATCCTCTGTTGATCTAATGTAAAGTTGTTTCCAGTGGTCTTTTAATTATGATTATTTAGCTTTTTATCCAAAAATGAAAAAATGTGCTGTTTTCTAGGACACACTTTCTGCAGAGTGGCAGATTTGTTTCTACATAACAAATCTGATCTTTTACAAAATGCGTCTTTTTGTCTACACCTGAATCACAACAATTTCAATAAAGAAATACTCAGAAATGCAACTCTGAGCTTAGTTTTCTTTGTAAACGTCCTCCTCAGAAAAAAACACAAGAACATGTTAAAACACTCAAAACATGATTTTTATTGGAGTGTTTTTTTAGGAGTCGTTGGTCTGTTATCTTGCAACTGCTCCACACTCCTCTAAGAAAGAAAGGGGAAAGAAAATGCATTTTATCTCCTTTCTCAATTATTTGATGCTTTTTCTTTAGTCTCTAAATGGGAAGAAAATCCTCCCTGATGTCCAAGCTTATTCAAATTAAATTACCTTTGACTTACATCAATTTTTCAAAAGTTGCTGCATTCATCTCCCAACTGGCTTTGGCTGTTGTCTTTTTAGGCACAGAGTGACTGCCAAAGCTGGCAAATGTTTGTACACATGGCCACACAGTGCTGAACAGAATAAGCTGTCAGGCGGGTGTGTCAGCATCATGTCATTGTCTGTGTTGCACCCTACATCTATACCATGATGTTTGCGTGATACATAGCATGTTCATGGATTTTCAACTTTTGTGTTGGTTGAGAAATGTGCTTGCGATGCATAAAAATCCTTAAAGTGTTAGGCTATTACTACAAATCATGTTGATCCACAGCCTTCCAGGGACAGTGAATATAAAAGATGCTCCAATTTTCGTTTAAAACTAGACCGTATGTCACACCATTAAACTGAATAGTGGGGAAAGTGAATTGTTGTATCACTACTGCATATGTTTGCATATGTTTACGATGAAACTTTCAAACAATAGTTGTCCTAAATTTAAGAAGGCTGTGTGTTTTTTTATGTGCTGCTAACAAGGTTGGGCATTCGGCAATATGCTAACATAGCTAACGGGTAGCTGTGTAGGACTGTGTTTTTGTTCACGTGTTACTTACAAGGTTGGGAGTTAGTGTAGTCACAGTAATTTATTTTAGATGTAGGCCTATTAGTCGTTTTTTTATGTGTTTCAAACAAGGTTGCGTATGTTGTAAATACGCTAATGGGGCTAATATGTAGCTATGTTGGACTATGTGTTCTTTTGGTAGTTAGTTACAATGTTGGTAGTTAGCATAAACACAGTAAGTCGTTTTAGTGGTATCAGTCTGTCTTTTATGCTTTGCAAGCAAGGTTGGGAGTTACAGGTATTCTGAATACGCTAATGTGGCTAATGTTTACAGATGTTGGACTGTGTTTTTTTTACCTGTTGCTAACAAGGTTGGGAGTTAGCATAAACACAGTAAGTCGTTTTAGTAGTATCACTCTGTTTTTTATGCTTTGCAAACAAGGTTGGGGGTTACAGGTATTCTGAATCCGCTAACATGGCTAATGTTTAGAGGTATCAGACTGTGTTTTTTCTGACACAGTAACAGTTGTTTTAGCCGTATTAGTCGGTTTTTCTACGTGTTGCAAATGAGGATGGAAGTAAGAAGTGTTGTGAAAACTTTAACGCCGCTAACGTCTAGCGTGTTACAAAAAAGTTCTAGAATTGCTGTTAACATAGTCCGACTGACGTACAGTCTTATCTCTGAATGTTTTGTCTGGCTTATTACGTCTTATAGTTTGGTGAGCCTTATGTAGAATATAATTTTGAAAATAGACCATTCATTGACATTGCACCTTATAATACGGTGTGCCCTATAGTGTGGAAAATACAATATTTAATCATTGCTTATCTATCCACAGTAATATACAAATGAGAAAACTTAATTATGTTCAACTTGCCTATCTAATCACTAATACACTAAACACATTAGGATTTGGTATGAGCTCCTCCCAAAGAACAGACTACTTATGAAATCACCGAGATGATTGGAATTTGCCTGGCTAATTTTCATTATAATTCACAGGGACAATCTTTTACTCCTAAACGTAGGAAATGCGTGTTACAGGTTCCATTAGTACGCCTTTACATGTCCTTCTTCTGCTCTCATTAACTGTAACATTCTCATCCAAGTGTTTTTACTCTATGTTATCTTCAATTAGGTTCAGGGGGGTGACGAGGTCTGGAGAGGTGGCATTCCACACTCGTGATCCCTCCAACAGTTCGTTAGTTTGATAACTTGAGAAGGTTTTGGTTTATTCCTGCAGACTTCATCTATTATTCATGGTGCTCATCCAGGATAAAATTGATCTTCTAAGTTTTATTGATTAATCAAAAAAAATACAAATGTGATAGAGCTGAGGGACAAAAAAAAAGTTTCTCCTGCATCTATGTGAGATGAGACATGTCAGCAGCTCCTTTATGTACCTCCTGCTTGGTGTCATCCGGGTTATAAAAAGCACAGTATACCAAAGCATTTAAAGGGGGACTCAATTTACACATCTGAGTCCTTTTATATGGTTGGGAGTACTATTGCACATTAGGCAGGAGCTGTAAAAACCTTTTTGTGGTTTCACAGAGAGCTGCCATAAATGTGATAAATAGGGTGGCATCACTTGAAAGGGTGAAGTAGGCTGTGAGCACGTTCCCAGCCCACATGGCATAGTGGTTTTGTGGAGACCCCATAGCACCAGACTTTCCACATCATTTTGGAAAAAAAGGTATGAAATGAAAGGGGTTAAAAATAAATACTAAAAACACAAGTACACCAAACTTCAGTCTTTAATGAAAAATAGAGCAAGAGGAAACGGGAGATGGAGAACAGATGCTTCCTTCTGCATTTAATGCATTGGAATTGTGACATTTTTCAAGGAAAGTTAGTATCCCATGCACCCCTACACACACACATAAGTTAGAATTGTTTTGGTTGATTTAAAAATGCACACCATTGGAAATAATACAATTGGATTTATTTTTTTCCTGATCACATTATTCAGCAAAAGAAAAATTAATCTCTCAATGTGAAAATAACTAAACTAGGATTGTCCCTCAGTCCCTTAAACTTCTGCTTTTTTTATATTTTAAAATAGTTCCACTAATTAATCAATAAAACTTCACGGGCAAGAAATTAGAGCAATAACTAAAAACATCTTTCCTTCAAAACATTGTTTTGATTTCTGTTATTTTCTTCCAAAAGGTCAGCCTTTAAAAAATGCTTTTTTGCTTTACTTTGAACAGTTGTAGTTTTTCACCCAACTTCCATCATAGCTTAACAGAAGCAGCATTGAATTCTCATTGTTGTGAAGCAGCCCTTGCAAACTCCTCCAGTACTCTGTCTTTGACCTACTGCCAAGGAGTGATGTTCAGAAGAAAAAGTAAAAAACGTAGGGCTCAGGAGACAGTTGGATGACTAATGAACTACTCATTTTAATTAAAATAAAATGTACAAACGGCACAGCGAAAGGCAGACATGCCAGAACATAAAGAAAACAGATACCAACCCCTGGATCAAGGTAAAACTATATGTGTACTGTTGAGATGAATTTATGAAACTATATCTACCAAACAAACTCAAAAAACAGGTGTGATCATAAAAATAAAGATCGGGTTTGTTAGAGCAACATGATGTGAAGCTCCAAAGAAGAAAAATAAAATAAAAAAAGATTAAATTCTTAACCACTGATGCCTATTGATGCTATTATGCATCAAATCCCTTCCACACAATAATGATCAGAATTTAACATCTACATGACAGCAAAAACACAAGAGATATTTTTTTGTATTTAGAAACCGAGGTTAAACATCAAACTGGCTTATCATTTGGAAACACAGTCCACACACCAATGAAAATTGTGTTTTTGGTGTTTTTAACATGTTCTTGTAGCATTTTTTTCATGTTGGAGGACATATATAAAATAACGTAAGATTAAAACAGCATTTCTGAGTATTTCTCTATTCAAATAGTGATAAATCAGGAGCAGATGAAAACCCACAGTTTGAAAAATATTGGGTTTGTGATGCATCAACTGCCATGGGTGAGCCAAAGTCGCTTTAGTAGCCGGGACAATCTCCGGCAACCCCGTGACACAGAAAGGACTATAGCAGGTTAAGAAAATGGATGAACAGATTGATTGATGGATAGATGGATAACATATATACAAAAATAAATGAAATGAAAAAATGCAGTTGGAACAAGCTTGTAGGTGTGACATAGAAGCCACAATGGGAAGACACAAGCTCCCTCCTTCACTCCATTCTGATTTATCGACTAGATTCATGTACGTCTTTGTTTTCCTCCTCTGAGCTGACATCTGGATCAAAACTGTACGGCTCGATAGCTCCAATATTGCTCGACTTTTTTTGGGGTTTTTTTGTTGCTTTTCCACCCACACTTCCCGTCACCAATGTGCCAACAGTCCCGCCCATTCAGAGGTAAAATTGTAATGAACTACTGCAGCTCAGCAGAAAACAAGCAAGCAAAATGGTTTTTGGGGTTTTGACTAAAAATAGCACAATTATAATTAAAAGATCACTGGGAATGTGTTGAAAATAGCTCAAAAGATGATGGCACCATTGCAGCCAGGAGTAACCCCTAGGAGTGCTTTACTATCTTTTCGTGAGGTAAGAAACGGCCACTAAACATTTCAAGGAAAAGAAAATTAATAATTTTAACAAAAGATACGGGCTGCACGGTGGCGCAGTGGTTAGCGCTCCTGCCTCACAGCAAGAAGGTTCCCGGTTCAAGTCCTGGCTGAGGGACCTTTCTGTGTGGAGTTTGCATGTTCTCCCCGTGCATGCGTGGGTTTTCTCCGGGTACTCCGGCTTCCTCCCACCGTCCAAAAACATGCTTCACAGGTTAATTGATTACTCTAAATTGTCCGTAGGTGTGAATGTGAGTGTGCATGGGTGTGTGATTGGTGTGTGAGACTGGCGACAAGTCCAGGGGTGTTCCCTGCCTTCGCCCATGAGTAGCCGGGTTAGGCTCCAGCAACCCCGTGACCCCGAAAGGGATAAAGCGGATTGGAAAATGAATGAATGAATGAACAAAAGATACTTAAAGTCAAAGCCAGTAAAAGCCCAACAAAACCCAAAAGATCAGAGGCCCCTAAATATTTAAAATAAGACACCCTTCAACTTATTTCCAACAGTAGTGGTCAGGAACAGATGGGGAATTTTTTACTTTTAATAGCTGCTTTACTTTGGGGTTCTGTGCACCCTGCTGTCTGCTTGGGGCTCAAGACTTTAGACTGTTCAAGGTGTGGCTGATTGATTTCTGAAGCCACAGCTCGGCACATAACACCCCATGTTTAAGACTAGAAAAATATAGAAGAATATTTCTGTCCAAGTGTCTGAAAATTGAAAACAATTTTGAAAAAAAAATTACTTCAGAAAAATTGGATGTCAGAATCCCTTTAGGGTCCAATTAACAGACAAAGAAAGCAATAACTGTAGTAAAAATAATACAAACTTTAAAAAAAAAAGCAAATGCACCAAAAGTGTCTGAAAGAAATAAATTGCAAATGAGAAACTACCAGCCATGAAGCAGACAATATGCATACCCAAGTTTTCAAGTTAATGAAAATTCTGCCTTAAACATCTTACAAACCGCAGTCATAAACTCCTAGTTTTTGTCGGAAAGGACCAGCGATACCCAAAAATGCCTCTATGAGATCTGAATACATGAAAAAAAGCCACCAGCATGCTGATACAAGTGAAAGAAATCATTCATGGAAATTTTTTTGGAAATACTCAACGCTTTTAAAGACATGCACCAGTATTAGTTTGAAATATTTCTGGAACTAATTTTCTTTAGAAGCCATCACTAAAGAGCCTTTTTGACTATAAAATAATTTAAAAAATGTTTTATGCATTGTGGCCTTGAAGTGTAGACATTGTCTGAAGATTGTTCACATGGAAGCAGACATCTCTCAGCTTCGGATGCTGAAAGACCAAGAACAACTAATTAAACAGTAACGTTTCTGTCCAAATGTTGTAATTTAAATTCCCACTCTATGTTTGTGGAGTTTTTAATATGTTCTTGTGGCATTTTTCTCAAGATGGATTACATATATATAAAGAAACGTATGTTTAAAATTACGTTTCTTAATATTTCTTTATCAAAATTGTTGTGAATCAAGAGCACACGCAAAAACAGCAATTGAAAAAAACTGTGTGACTTACAAGTTACTATGGCAAGCCACAAGCTCCCTGCTCTATTCTCTAGTCCACTTGCAGACTAGACCCCAGCTAACAGGAGAGCACATAACAGATGGATGATGGGAAGTGGAGGCGGGCTTACTCCGCACCAACAGTATCACCCACAACTTTTGAATTTCTGATGAACTCCTGCCGCTCTGCAGAAAATATGTCCAAGAAAACGACACCGGTTTGTTGATTTGAGCAAAAAACAGCATAATCATAACTAAAAGACCACTGAGAACACTTTGAAGAGAGATCAAAAGATGATCAGAGTGGGACTTTAAGAAATCCTTAAACTTTTTTTTCCTACCACCTCTTTAAAATCCTTATTGTATCATTGCAGAGAACAAAATGTACAAGAATCTATAATATATTGAGTGGGCGCACAGATCCAAGTGATGCAGATATGATTGTATTGGTGAGAAAGTCTACATAACACTGCAAAAATGTCTATATTTGAATTGGGGGTTAACTTTTCCTTCAAGGTATCGACGCTTTGCTTTGGGTTCTCAGCCCCCGTGGCTGCATTGCCTTTTTGCTCCAGGCTACATAAGCTGGTTTACCCGCCATAATCTGAAGTTCAAAACCGATGGCTGAGTTACATTGTGGGCGTCACAAGAGCAGAAAAAAAAAAAGAAAAAAAAAAAAAGTAGTTGGAAGTTGAAAAAAAAAAACGGTTTAGTTGTAAAGAATGTTTTGTATCGTCATGGTTTTCTCTTGTTTTTTTTATCCCTGTTTTTTTCTGTCATTTTTGTTCCTTTCTACTTATAAAAAAAAAACCACACAACAACTTTTTGTTTTGATATTTGAACAGTGAATTAGGGACACAGTTTAACCCCAAAGTTATTGGGTAAAAATGTATCAACACAAAAGTCATCAGAGATGAAAGAAGCTCCAAGCTTAAATCTGTAGCCAGAATCTGTAAACAGCCTAATGGCAAAAGCAGCCAAATAATGCTGGGCAGGTGCCTAGGGTTCCATTTGAGCAAAGCAATTATGAAAATTGAAGTTATGCAGATGAACAAAAGGATTCCTAATGGGAAATGCATCATTGTCCTGTATTCATACCACTCAAAGAGCATAATTTATTTATTTGGTAGAAACAACAATGATGGATTTTTTTTCCTCCCTGTTTTTGATGATGTTAATCCTTTGTTGTTGTCACAGGTTAACAATCTTATGCATCCTCTGTCTTTTATTGATGTGAGCACATTGAGACTGAAGAAAGAAAAGTACAGAGGCAATTAAGAAAAGCAAAACTGTATCAAGTCTGCAAACTAATCTCCAATGGAAATTGTGTTTTTTAACATGTTTTTGTGGCTTTTTTTTTATCCTGATGGAGGACATAGGTGAGAAAATTAAGCGCAAAATTGGATTTCTGAGTATTTCTTTAATCACATCATTGTGACTCAGGAGCAGACAAAAAAAGAACTGAAAAAGCTTGTAGGTGGGACATAAAAGCTACTACGGCAAGCCACAAGTTCCCTGCTCCGCTCTTTTCCGATGCATCCATATGCAGACAAATAGATCCATGTAGGTCTTTGTTCTCCTCGTCCAAGATGGAATCTGGCTCAAAACTGTACGGCTGGACAGCTCCAATATTGCTCGCCTTTTTTGTTGCACCGGTAATGTTAGGCTGAGAGTTTGAGGGGCTGTACGCTAGCGTGAGAGTGTAAATAAGAGATGATGGGAAGTCGGAGCAGGCTTACTCTGTGCCAACAGATCCGCCCACAACTCAGAGACAAATTTCTGAAAAAACTCCTGCCACTCTGCTGAAACTATATTCTAGAAAACGACACAGAATTTTGATTTTGGCTGAAAACGGTGTAATCATAATTAAATCATAATTATATTTAATTATAATCATTTAATTAAAAGAGCACTGGGAACGCAAAAGATCAGAAGATGATTAGAGTGGGACTTCAGGAGTCTGTTTTCCACATTTAGAATGTAAAACAGTCTTCTCTCTTCTTGTTAGCTTTTTGAAAGTTAAATATTTAATGACACAATGTGGAATGAATTACACTAATTTTTATTCATCTAAATCAAGTATTTGCTAATAAGTTTGTGCTAGAAACAGAGAACAGAGTGCTGCGATCTAAAAAGAAAAGTCCATACAGCAGATGTTTGCTCATATCACTCCACCTGTGCTAAAACGAAAATGCCAACTCAATCTCATGAAAGAAAATATAATGGCTATGCTGGATCTGTAAGGGAAAAACATTACAGCCTTTCATTAAAGGGTCAAACCAGTACAAAGACCATGTTTACCAGACCCATTTTCCTCAGTAAAATGTGGCCTACACGTTGCATTATCACTATTTTCCATCCAATAATGACATTTTTATTCCATGTTTGATTCAACTACTAATGGGGATGAACATAGAAAGGAGGGTCATTCCTCTTACAGCTACTTCTATGTACACAATCTTATCAGTCCTCCTTTAGAAAATGGATCTAAAACACATTTTCTTGTAATTTCCCAAGCACTTTGCATTTAACCTTTTAACATCTGCCTCATTTGTTCTTTGACTTCCCGGTACCCCTCTATTCTCTTGTGCTCTTTTCTTCTTTCTTTTACTGTCAGCTGGGATTCCTGCATCTGTCACAACGTTGTCAGGCATCACTCTGTCTGCTTGGTTGGCCAGCAGCTGCTTGTCAGTCTGGAACTTGAAGTCCCGCAGGGTCCTCGCTCTGTTGTTCTCAACCACTGTCAGTAGCATGTCCCATCGGGACCTGAACGCATCCAGCCCATACTCCGCACAGATGTTCCTGCAAACTACCTAAGCCTTTTTGTTATGTCTCATTTTGCCTAATTTCTTCTTCTTCCTTTTTTTTGCATATACATGTATGCATATTGATCACTTTTTACTGTCACCACAAATCCACTCTGTACATTACCATCTGCAAATTTAGATGAAACTTTGTTGCCGTAACACATTTTACTCACATCATTCCTGTAATGATTGGACAGTATGGGTAGTTTTTACTTAAAGGTAATTCTCATCGTGCTGCTTTCACTAGTATGATTATAGTTAATGAAGTAAATCTCAGTCATTCTTGATTTGCTGGCACACTGTGTCATTTGCTGCTCCTGCTGCTGGTTGAGTGTGATTGTGTTAAAGTGACACACATTCAAAAACGTTCATATAAAATATGTCATTTAAAATGACAGCAGTATAACTAATGAAGTATTTCCATAAAATCATGTTATATTTTGAACCACCCGTATCTGTTTCAGCATCACACTCTCTTTATGTTTTATGCTCTTTATGATTTCTTTTATTTTTATTTGGTTGGAATTTGTAATCCACATGACCTAGGAAGTAATTTTCATCTCAAACCAGATCCTTCTCTGTCTTTCAGATACTCTGCAGGCTGTTTTATCCACACTGGTGAAGGATGAAATGCTTACACCAACTACCTAAAGTCCTTTTCTGATCATCTTTTAGATCAATTGTAAAAGTGTTCCAAGTCATTTAGTTATGTTTATGCAGTTTTTAGCCAAAATAAAAGAACCTGTTCTAGGGCATCATTTTTGCAGAGCGGCAGGAGTTCATCAGTAATTTGCCTCTGAGTTGTGGGAGGAACTTTTTGCGTTGAGTAAACCCGCCCCCTTTTCCTGTTATCCATCTGTTTACATGCTCTCCCGCTAGCTTACACTCCCTCACAACTCCACTCTAACATAAGCGGTGCAACAAAAATGTCGAGCAATACCGGCGCTGTCTGGCCGTACAGTTTTGATCCAGATACCAGCTCAGACAAGGAAAATAAAAACGATCTATGTGTCTACAAGTGGATACAACAGAATGGAGCGAAGAAGGGGGCTTGTGGCCCGCCCAACGTATTTTTTCATCTGCTCCAGATTCACAACAATTTGAAGAAATAAAAAAGAAATGTCATTTTTATGCCTAGTGTTATTCATGCATGTCCTCCATTATGTTCAAAAATACCACAAGAACATATTTAAAAACACCCCAAACATGATTTTCATTAGAGTGGTTCTTTAAGTGCAAAATTTGTGCATAATTATTTGCCTAAGTGTAAGAAATATGTTTTCCCTTGATACCCTAATTTCAGTTCACCATTTTCTGCATTAGAAGGTTTCTGGATTTTATTTTTTAGGCTTTTTTTTGGTTGTGATAATTAAACAGTTCTTATTTTCAGCCTTTTTAGCTTCTATTCAGTGGGGACCTGAACAAGAATGATAGCCTGGACTTTGTTCCTGAAATGTGTTGGATTTGTTTAGGCCTCAACACAGTAAGTGTAATGGTGTGCTTTAGTATGATCTTTTGTCCTACCAGTAGGAAGCCTCCAACAACTATCCAGGCGTCCTAATTTGTTTGTTTTGCAATGGGAGCTTTGCAATCGAGCTCCACTCAGTCTCCCCACCTGAATCATTCCTGGATTGATGCATGCTGAAGATCATTTTCTGAGCTACTCGTCTGTGTAGTGGCGCACATCCAACACATGCTTTGTTTTAGGTCCCACGGAAAAAGATTGATCTAAATCCAAGAGTAGACAAATAGAAGCGTTCCCTGCCTCGATGCCAAGATTAAACTACATATCGAATGCGCGGAGTGGACTGAAAATAAATCAGGCTTTGTTGTGTGGAAGATACAGATACGTGTCCCATGGGGGAACTGCCAGCTTCAGACATGCTGGGGAATTTTAAATCCACGGAAATACACTGAGGTGCAGCAGCCATAAATGAAGCATTTTTCTCTTAACTCCATTGTCCACGGACTTTGCAATCGTAAATTTAGCAATCAGAAAACATTCTGAGTGAAAACATGTTGGAGGAGATAGGGACGACAGATGTGCCGTTATCTAGTTTTCGAGATTCTTTCATTGCAGAAATCATTCCCAGAACTCTGCCGCAGCAACAATAGCGTCTTACTTTGCAGATATATGATACAGGCTTGCATACAGATTAAAAATTCAATACAAACATGTGATGGGAGGCCTGACAGTTGAGAAAACAATACACTCCTGAAGCTCCCAAAGCCTTTGTTTTATCGACCCACCTCCCTCCATAGTCATTGGGAAGTCCATAATAAAAATGCATCAGATGCATCTCCCTGTCCTCAGCAAAACGTCACTCAAGGGACGGCATGTAGACCTTTATGAGAGCTAATGACCCACGGCTTTTAGAGTCCCACAACCATCAGCATGATTAGGTTCACTGTCTGCACTCAACCTATCATTTATGTGCCCTTCAAAGGAAAAATGGCACACACCATCGATAAACCAACGGAAGAATCGGACTCAAATGGCAGGGGTTGCAAATTCAAGGTAATGGTGCCAACAACTGTCCCTCCACCTTGAGAGAATTTTTACTAAAATTAGATTTCACTCTCACAGCCTCCATTTAGTGTATGTGTCATGTTCATACAAAGTACGGTCAAAGTTTAGCAAGCAGTGTTAGAACAAAATTCACAGAAGGATATCGCAGAATTGTGAATTATAACTTCCTGCCTAAGGCTATGGTCACATATCCCAAAATGTCCCAGCGTGGCAATCCAAATGCAAGTTTTTCAATACATTCGGCAGGTGGCCGCGCAGCGGCATTTGTAATCGGGAGGCAGTAGTAGCATTTTTACACGCCACGCAGCAGCCATGAAGCCATGAAGACAAAGTTAAAATTTTACAGCGACTAGACGATTTTTCTCTAATAGTAGGTCAGTGGCCACCCACGCACATTTTGAGGTTGTGCACTTTTTTAGGTTGTGCAGTGGCAGTCCAGTCACAGGCGGGGATGATGCCATTACAATGCCATTACCATTACGAAATCGGGCAACAGCTGGGCGGCCACAGAGCTGTGCCAGCTGGAAGCAGCTCTGCCTGGGCGACGTGTAAATGTCTCAGGATGACCACCGTCCATATGAAGTGGTTTGAGATTTACACTGCAAAAACAGACTTCAAAGATTGTAAAAAGAGCCCTGTTTCAAGAAAAAAAATATTTTCTGTCTTCCAAGAAAAAGAATCTTTTCAAAAAATGTTTTCAATAACAAAAAATTCTTGGTTTGAGAAAACATCTCAGTGACAATATTTTTTTCTTAAAATAAGAACTCTTGCTAAGACCCCATTGTCAGATCTTAACTTAAAGAAAATTCTTCAAATTGTCATAATTCTTGACTTATTTCAAGGACGCCTGTTTTTGCATTGGTATCTTTTTGAAAAAAAAAACTTTAATATTTTTTTTAAATGAATATGTTTTATAAAAATAAGAAGTGCTTTCAAATATTTCCATGGTCTTGGCATAGATACGTGAGAATCATCACACACACTTGCAGCATATGATGTCTTAACATTGTAAAAAAAAAAGGGAGAGAACGCATGAAAAAAGGTGTTACAGCATTAATAACTTAGTAATCAGTCAAAATGATTATTAGTGGCACTGGAGCTTTAAAGCACTCCCTTAATAAACATAATCTTACAGTGCAAAAACAACGACACAAATCAATAGAAATCATGGGATTCATTTAACTGTAAATGTGCACTAAATTCATGCATATTTATGCACCAGCTGTTGTTCCAAGATTGACTTGGTGATCTAAATGTATAGTTGCATAATGAGTTCTGAGGTGTGCTCCTTCCTGGCTGGAAATACCTTTTCTGTCAAAATCTATAAGAACAAATTAGCTCCCAACACTGAATATACTGAATTGAGTTAAACGATGAGCTCAAACTATAACCATGAATTCAGGAAAATGTATACAGAAACTTTAGTTTTATAAAATGAACATAAGAGGGATCAAAGATTAACAGGTGTTTGAAGAAATTCAAAAATATGTGGATTTGTGAACTTGAATGCAGGGAAATTATGCTTTTTCTATGCTTTTTTGATGGTAACAAATGAGTACCACATTTTTGTTAATTGATGTGTAACGTGAATCAATAAATTATCTGTTTTTTAATTTGATCTGTAATGTGTAGCAATAATTACTGGATTCGTGTGATAATTTATTCTGATATAAGTATTGCATATCTATTACATGATGCGGGATTGTTGTTAGTTTACTGAAATGATGTAAGAACGTTTTCTGAGGGCAGAACTCACTTTTTTACAAAAAAAAAAATTCTTCACTTCATCTGATAAGAACTGAATTATGACAACTGTGCAAAAATATATAATGAAATAACTTAATAGGGATGACATTATATACAGTCATGTGAAATAATTAGGACACCCTAATTAAATAACCAGCTCTGTCAAAAAAAAAGTTCATATATAAATGTCCAGTCTTGTTTTGAAACATTTCTGAAATATAAAGTGATTTAATAAAAATCAAACAAAAACATTAATATTATTCCACTCATGGAGGTCAAAGTTTGGACTTCCTGCCTCCTATTATCTATTTTTGCTCCTTTGGCTGAAATCGCTTCACTGAGACACTTTTTTGTGGCATCTCAGTCCTTTATAAATGTGTCTTAAATGTGAAGTGTCTGAACTTAAACAGAAATCACATTCCTTTGAAATTACATTACATGTAAAGTTTTAAATAGGCTTAAAAAATTAATGTCAAATTATATCACTTGGATCACTCAGTGATGTGCATGTACCCAAGTATGTGGAAAAATATACAGGCTTTCAGAGGTTGTCCTAATTTTTTCACATAACTTTAAGTTTTCTTCTTCCCACTCCTTTTCAAGCAATAAATCAAACTCTGTTGTGACGTAGCAACTGAAATGTCTCTCTGCTCTGCTCCATTCTGATGAATCCACTGGCAGACAAATAGATCTTTAACATTTTGTGGTAAGCTTGCATGAGAGAGTGTAAAGAAAGGGTATGATGGGATATCAGCGTAGGGTTACCTCCGCACCGACAGTCCCGCCCACAACTCAGAGGAGGATTTCTAACAAGCTCCTGCTGCTCTGCAGAAATATGTCTTGAAAAGCCAACACAGGCTTTTTGATTTAGGCTAAAAACGGCATAATCATAACTAACAGAGCACTGGAAACAATTTTAAAATAGGTCAAAAGAATAGTTGGAGTGGGACTTTAAGAGAATCCCTTCTTACATTTCTGTCCATTTTTCTTTGTTTTTTAATCAATGCATTACTTTATTTCTGAAGTTTGATATATCTGTTTGATTTCTTGCTTTATTGTCTACAATTAATGTTTGAAATAAACCAATAAATCAAGAGGAGACTGTGAAGTACAAAGACACAAGACTATATTCAGTGAAATGGACAGTGCCTGGTGAAAAACAATCCAGGCATGCGCTCATGCTTAAAATGATCCTTCAGTTGCATTAATTCCAGTTTTTTGTTTTTTTTTTTTTGGAAAGTGTTCACTCCTGTCTACTCTTTGTTGTTGTGTGTTGTATAAGCCCCGTTCCTCTCTTTTTGTTTGTCCTTGTTTGTTTGCAATGTCTGTATGTTTCTTTTGTTTTTAACCTGCCTTAGGACAACAGATGTAATTTAGCTATTGTGACAATTCTGGCATATCTATGTTCTAGTTATTCTAAGACACTAAATAATGTGCATTATCCTGTGTCAAATAAAAATCAAATGTAAATTATTCTATTTATTAGACAGAAAAAGACACAAATTGGTGGAAAATGCTTGAATGACCATTGCTTCATTTCCTCAAGTTAGGATCAGTCATGTCACATCAATATCAAATCATTTTTTTCTTAGATAAGTTGTTTAATTGACTGTCAAATATTTAAAAAATGTCGATAAACAACTGTATTTTTATTCAGATTGAAGGAAATGCGTCTCTGCCATATATATATATATATATATGTATATATATATATATATATATATATGTATACAACTGCATTAGTTCTGTGGCCAATTGAAAAAAGTGCTCTTATAAAGGCTGCATTTGAACCTTGGAATGCAAAAAAAAAAGAAGTCCACCAAATGGAAGTAATTGGACTGAAAGGAAGGGTGGTCATTCACACCCACTACCTTGGTTGATGCGCATCAGACAGTTCAGCTGAGACGTGAGAGTAACTGTCAGATTACCAAACCGGTCACATATACAGTGCAGGAAGAAGGTTCAGAGAAACATGATAAAACATCAGCACAAGCCTGTGAATCCATCTAAAAACCCAAACCCTGTAGAGTAGACATTATTTGCTGTACCTTTCAGCACAAGTTATCAGCGTGCATGTGGCCTTTTATCCACACACAGGTGCTAACGTGAGACCCTCACTCTGTCGAAAAAGAGTTTGACACTTGATGATACGACGCCGGAAATGTAAAATTTAGCACTGATTCATGGAAAAAAGGTAAATTTTCAAAAGCAAACAGCCAGATGCATGAACATTTCTGCAAACAAAGCAGATATGTCAAAAATATGAGTAAAAGTTCCCTAGATCATCATCATTCTATCAGTGGATGAGAGTTGCAAATTGCTTGTGGAGTCATTTCTGCTCTATTTTGAAACATTTTCTCTTTAGTTTTGAATTGTGTGGATAAGTGTTGTCACCACATTGAACTCACACTCAGCACTGTCAAATTAGCACAGTGAGTTTGTGGGCGCTGACATCATTTCAACACTTTACAGTGAGTTCAAAGCTGGACTCGGATGCTGAAAGAGAGCCATGATACAGTAATGGAGCCAAAACTGAAGGAAGCTCGCTCTTCAGAAATGACAGGTTTTTCTGTAGTAGATGAATAAGCAGGTACTGTGCTTTTGGGGTCAGCTTTAACTTGAAACAATACAGTCATAGAGGGATCTCGTCCCATACGGCGGTTCGTATGGATCTGTCCCCCGTCCAGCAACATGAAATAGCTGCCTGCAGCATCGCTGGGGCTTGGAGTACAGCAAATAAATACAATTTTAATTAAAAACTTTTGGTCTCAGCAGGAATCCTTGTAACTTACTTAAGAAGCGGTGGTCCAGACATCAATGTTAAGTGATAAATCAGGTTTTCTGGAAATGATTTCAGGCTGGCCCCTGCGACAGACTGGCGACCAGTCCAGGGGTGTACCCTGCCTTCGCCCATGAGTAGCCGGGTTAGGCTCCGGCAACCCCGTGACCCCGAAAGGGATAAAGCGGATTGGAAAATGAATGAATGAATGATTTCAGGCTGCAGTGGTTTGGATGTTTCCTGTGAGCCACCGTTGCTTTTCTCCAGGTCGCCTCTTGGTGGACAAAAGCCCAGAGAACCATCTTTTATGAAGCCATGTACTATTCCCTGCATGGCATTTCTCAAAAAAACATTGAACAAAACTGAATTAAAATTTGAACACAGTCTTCCAGCTTAGATGACATTAATTGTACATGTTGATAGAGATTTTGATCTCCATCCAGGAATTCTTTATTCAGTCTGGCGGGCTGTGCAGTCTGGGAGTGTAGTTGTCCTCCATTTTCAAATCTGCTCTCTGCTGAGATGCATAAAGACAATCACATGTGAATTCAGACAACCTCACATAAGGTGCAATATAAAGTAACACCAACACTATTTTTAACTGTTCAATAATTAACCTACAATGGGGGTTGGAGCATAGGATCTATTTTTTCTTTGTTTTAGAGGTGACAGTTTCTTTTTTCTTTCTTTGACAGCAGATGTATGTAGGTGTGGTGGATTTACCTAGAATCAACATTTAAGTAATATGTTTTAGGTTCTGAAAATATGCAGTGATGAGGAAAAAATTTTATGAAAAAACCAAATGATGTTTGGAAGAACCCTTTTCTGACAGGTTCTTAATCATTTTTATCAACCGTTTCATTGCATAAACACCCAGCAATGACAACTCAGTTGAGTTTTGTTTTTTTTTATCTTAAGTATAGCTTTATGCTTTTTCAATTATTTCTTTCAGAGTTCAGATTTTATGGTAAGGCAGGTTTATTTGTAATCCATCCACATGGGGTACAACATGCTTTTTAGAATAAAGATAAATTCAGGCACAACTGAAGCAAGAAAATCTTAAAACAAAATTAAAATCACATCAAAAAAAGAATAACAGAGGCTGAAGAATAAAGAGCTTTTGCTTTTATACTCAAAGTTAAAAAGGACTGTGTTGTTGTTGTTGTTTTTGGTCATATTTCTTGTAAACAGCAGACATGGTCTTTTTTTTTCCCAAAAACAACATGTTATGCTTCAAAGCCACAGATCTATTAAAAATGAGAAAGGAACATTTAACAAATACAATTTAGAAAAATTCTTTTCTTAAGTATTTTTTGGTCCAATTTTTTCAACTGTTTTCCATAAACCTTTAGCTGTCTAAGTTAGCACCGTGTGAGTGAAGCTTCTCCATGTCAATCAAACTGAGCGCTCTATAGGGTCTTAGTATTATAGAGCTAAGTAGCTTGATTTTGACACATTTGTTAACCTTTTCTTAGCCATCACCAGGAGAATCAATCTGTTCTGAGAAAATGAATGAGGTTCCTTTTGTTGTCGATTGAGATCTTGAATCTGTGACTGCCCTGTTGTATTGTCACTTGTACTGTTGCTGACATTTCTGCTCTAGAGCTTCATTAAAAGAAGATCCTGCTCCAGTTTAAGCAATCTCAAGTCTGTCACTGTACATTTGTTTGGTCTGGTGTGTATTCCTGAAAAGTGGGGTGCTGGATGTCAATAGAATTGCTAAAAATCAATAAAGTGACCCTGCATTTCAAATCAAATCAATCTTTCTTTATATAGTCATTTTTATACATAGTAGTTCAAAATGCTATCACATGCTTTTAAAATGAAATGTGATATTTTCACAATTTGAACAGTTTTACACCACATCTGTGTTCAGGTTTTTGTTTAGGGTATATCCATTGACTGTGTTTGAGAACTGGACAGAGTGACCCCTCCCCTCTGGCGTTCTAAACAGGAAGTACCTGCTGGCTTCAAGAAGCCAAAATTCCATAAACTTTAAATGAGAAATAAACAGCTATTACTCAGTCATTATACTTGTTGGAATAACCATTCCTGCTCTGCTGCCTCACTTTTAACACGTTCTTGCTAAACCTAAGATTTGTCATGATATTTTTCTGTAGTCCAAGTTATTCAAATTGTAAACTGGCCAATCAGATGCTTCAATTACAGTAAGTGGTCTTGCCACAAATATCTAAAACATTTGATTCTTACAACTTCCTACAAGCTCACTCCTGATTGGTGAGAGGGGTTGTTATTTAAATGTTGACTCCGATCAATACTGCTAACTGATGATTTCTGGTTCCAACATGGCGGCGTCCGTGATGTGAAAAAATGTCGACTGAATTGTCTTCATTTGGTTGGAGCCGCATGTAAGCCATTCTTTATGAATGACACCACACTCACTCAGTCCAGTTCTTATATACTGTACTGTATATGAGTCTACCTATACTGCAGCCACCTTTATCTTTACCTTTCGGTGCTGCACTGAGTTTGGTTGGATCTTTCCAGAGAAACTAACTGATAGTGAGATCAGGAAAATAACTTATCTGGTTGAGAATTCTTCATCCTCTCAGGATTGTCTTCCTTTTGATGGATGACATGCTCTTCTTTTGTTGTGTATTTTGTTGAGGTTGTCAAGCTCAAACCACATAAAACGTCGTCATGTACCTAAGCATTCATCCTTTTGCTTTCCTTACCAGCCAAATGACTGGTATATGCCATTAATAAATCACAGGGTTTGACAGAAAGAGGAGAATGTCACGGATCACGCTCCTTCCTTTTCCTGAGTCCCACCTTTGTTTTTTGTTTTTTTTTATGTTTGACTCGTTTGTTAAAAAAAGAGTCCTTTTGTGAGTAAAGGTTATTTGTTTTGCAAACTGCAACTGTGTTTTTTTTTTCATTTGATGCTGATCAGAGATTCATATCTTGCTTTTTTCCTCTCCTTTTTTTGTAGGACTCGCATCTTCTCTTGATCATTGATAAAGCAACACATGCATTAAAACCCTAGAGAATTCTTTCTACTTGTTTTACTGTCATTCTCCACCATTCAAATGACTGTGCGACCACCAACATGATTTATTAAACAGTACCCAGCAGTGCTTTGCTATTCCCATGAGTGGCAGTTGCTTGTTTGGTGCCCTCTCCATATTTTGCATCCAGCAGGGATGCAAAATTCAGCTACAGATTCACATATTAGACTAAGTGTAAAAGAAAGTTCACGAAAGAGGAGAAAAAACTGACATGCAAACATTTTAATTTGAGCTTCTAATGCAACACCTCTGAATTATTGTTCTTTTAGGGGGGCTTCACTTTAAAAAAAAGTGAACCCAGAATGCAGAAGGGCACATCTGCAGCTCCGCCGCCTCCAGTCCAACAGCTGTTTCTACCATGCTAGAGTTTTCAGTCATCGTGCTACAATACTTCCCAGATAAGTCATTCCAGAGATGTCTTTCTGCGCTGAGAGCGAGAATGATGCAAAGGTTATTGGACTTTCATCGCACCAGACGTGACAGGACTTCACCAAGCCATTTACTGAAGTGGTAAGAAGGTCAAATGGTACCTTGGTAAATTACCTTGCCATCCGTCAAAACCCGTAAGAAACCGTAATCCATTCTCCCCCCCACCTCTCAGCAGTTGGAAAGAGTTGGGGAAGGATCACTGTATTCTGGAGCATAGCAGAAGTCACAACGGATGCTGCCAACGTCTCAGTAATCGCATTCCCCTCCTCCAAATTCATCATTCAACCCTCCACTTTCTTTCCATACACAAACGAGTGCACACAGGACGTGCTGTGATCTATTCAAGCTCTCCAAGCTCCATATTTGCAGTGTTGAGAAAATATATAATATAAAACAAGCGGTCATGTGCCACGGCAGCAGTGCTGGTTTGCATACATCTAAGAAGATCGATTTTCTTGATGCATGACCATATCAAGGTAAAGTTTACAAAAATAATTACTGTGTAGTACACAAAAAGAGAAATGAAAATGGGTCATAGTTTGCCATTCATCATATGCTGGCATGTGTTGATCACAGCGAATCTCAACTCTCCCTAATGAGGAGAGTTAATGCTTGCCACAGTCTTTGTGCCTGCCATCACTAAGTGAGGCTATTACTGTGTCTAATGAAGCTGATTTGGCTTCTTATGAAGAGCACATTATTTTACTCCAAACTGTTATTCTTTCTGCAGAAAATTAGGAGCTGCTCATGCAGATTTACATACAATAATTCCAGCTTCATGGGACCTGGGGTAGCTGCAGTCCTCTTTTGCATGTGCTGAAATGTCTGAAAGCTATTCCACTGTTGACTATCCCCCGGTGAGAACTAGAAATACCGAAATGCTGAGAATTTGCAGAGGAATCCCATTAGATTGATGGTCCCTCCGTTTTGCTGCATGTTTCATTTCCCTGTTGTTTGCCACTCACAGCAAGGCTACATCTCAGTGCAATTTCCCCGTGTATGGGTGAAGTTTTGCAAGTCTAATTTCTGCCCTTGAAGTGAATTACAGAAGGCGGCCACAGCCCTACATTGTGTTTGCATTTGAACAATTTAATATATATTACCATCAAGGGTTGGTAATCTTGCTCTTGTTTTATCTTAAAACTGTGCATCAACAGCAGGCAAAAAAGCTACTGAGGTTTGTATCAAATAAGTTATATCTTTAATTACTCAGATTCAAGTTTTTAAACCAACACGTGAAAATGAACATCTATCTGCCTCATTTTTGCAGATGAACAGCTTTAAATCCCCGGCAGAGTGAAATGGAACACAGAACACAAATGCTTTTTCTTCTTCTCTGTTCATTAGTCTCCATGTTTGATAATCACACACTGTGCAAAGCTGACAGTAACATAACAGCAGCATAACACTGGGAACCTGGAGCCAGCTCATTTAGCACCACACAGCACCCACAGCTCAATTAGCTCTGTCAGAATCATCTGCATGTTTTCACGTTTTCACGGCATCTTTTTGATGCTCCGCTGAAAGACACATTTTCTGTGTAATTTGGTTGGCTACTAATCTAATCATTACTATATCTCAGGAGTGTTTTCTCACTTTAGCGGGCAGTTAGCTGTGATCTAACGACCGACATTAAAGCCTGTGACTGCTCAACACTGAACGGGTGACACATTTGAGGAACTAATTGTGCCGATGATTAATGAGCAGAAAAAGACATATTTCTTTTATTTAAGCTGATCTTGTAGAAAAATACTACACGTTTTTTTGTATTTGTTTTTGCAGATACCTACATAAATAAAAAAAGAAAAAACACATTAAATGGTTTTTACTACCATTGAATTTTTTATGGTGCGTTCCAGGACCTTATGGAATAAAACCACATGGAAAAGCGTTTGGGTCTCATCCCCTAAGCGATTTCCTGTCGGAAGCCGAGGTGGGTGGTCAGACAAGCATGCAGAGACATTGTTACTTAGAGGTCAAAATAGTTAACACAGTAAACTGATAAAATACAAGAGGTTATCATATTTTCCGGACTAAAAGGTGCACGTTAAAGCCTTCATTTTTTGCAAAAGATGACAGTGCGCCTCATATTCCAGAATGATTTTTGTATGGATTAATTTCTGGTTGCGCTTCCTTATGTTGAAATGATTTTGAAAGGTACATGACATTATGTCAAAATGTCGGTCTGTTTGTTTATTTGCGAGATTCAAACAAGTTTGGGTGTTATTGTAAATAAGCTAACGTGGCTAACATGTAGCAGAGTCGGACTGTGCTCTTTTTTTTAAGTCACTAACAAGGTTGGAAGTTAACTTAGAGCAACATTTGTTTTGGCAGTATAAGTACTAACATGTAGCGTGTCACAAAAAAGTTTCTAGTCACTGTGAACGCAGTAAAGTCTGACTGACTAATAGACTTGTTTTTGACTCTTTGTCTTGCTAAATGCGCCTTATAGTTTGGTGTGCCTTATATATGACACAAGTTTGAAAATAGCCCATTTATGGTGGGCCTTATAATCTGGTGTGCCTCATAGTGCTGGAAATATGGTTGTTAAAATGCAGAATTTTATTGAGAAACCTTCAGTTCTGACACTTCATATCAAACAAATATCCCAAACTGGCTTTCAAACTTATCAGATTTGATGAAAATGGAGCATTCTGCAGTTGTAATTTGCACAAACAAACTAAATGGAGAGTAGTAACAACCTTCTCCATCAGTGTCAAACAAATGGTGTTACCATAGGAGGGTTGAAAATCCAAACCCCTACCTGAAAACCACAAAGTTGAATCCATTAAGGAAGGTGATGAAGCATCTCTAATTATCACCTCAGCATCCCTTAAAAATAAAGCCATTAGTCATATTTTCTTATTTTTCTTAATCATTTCCAGCACTGTTAGTTTTTGCAGATGTGTTTTTTGGTGACAAGCAAGAAAGAGTAATAGTGTCTAACTGCTTCATTAAACAGGATCAGATTCTGACAGCCAGTTTTTATTATATCTGGCTACACTGAACAGCATGTGGCACCATGACTGTTTATAATGTCATGTTAAAAACAGTTTTAACTATTTGTTAATTATCACTATTGGTTCGCTTGCTGAGATCTGTCTGAAATATTAATGACAGTAATGGATCATTCTGTGCTCCCTGAGTTTCTGTTGCTTTACACTTTCCATCTAAAACATAAAACTAAACACATCAGTTATAAGTTGAGCAAAATTTAAATACCCAAAGTGTCTTACATTATGTGCTATTTTAGTGCTTCAAACTTAGTTGGCCTTTCCTGAGCTCAACATGTGAAGCAATGAGATCAATTAGTGCAGCTTACAGAGAACAAGAATTCAGATATTTCCTGTTTTTTTGTGGACCCCAAACTGATGACTCACTGGTGACGTTGTGGAGAAAATAGAGGAGAGTGGAAGCACTCATACAGACATGATAGAGGGAAACTGCGGAAACAAGGTCATAACTATCAAGAAAAAAGAACAGTACCTACTGTAAAGGACTGCAAGTTATTTTTATTGTCAGACTGCAGAACTATCATGGGCCCAGAAAAGTGTGAATTCCATCTTTATAGGAGCTGATGGTGGGCAAAAACATCTCCTAATGTGGCTGCTATACAAAAAAACTCTTAATAATAATGATTATTTTTTATGTTCTAAATTATCTGGCGATGTATTAGGACCCCCCTGCGACAGACTGGCGACCAGTTCAGGGGTATCCCCTGCCTTCGCCCATGAGTAGCCGGGTTAGGCTCCGGCAACCCCGTGACCCTGAAAGGGATAAAGCGGTTTGGAAAATGAATGAATGAATGTATTAGGACCATCAAAAAAAAGGAGAATAAAGTCATAAAAGAGTGAAAAAAATTAAAATTTTTGAAAAAAAAAAGCATGGCTTTTTCCTTGTAAAATCCATCCACATCACTTGCTGACTAAATTAATCAATGCACTAATTTTAGTGAGGCAGGTTATTAAATAATCATACCATTTTGGGTACAAGCATCAAATGTGGCATGATGTAGGATTCCCTCTTTCAGAAAAACAAGTTAGTCACTAGAAAATAAAAGAAAAAGAAGGAAAAAAATCTATCTATCTATCTATATATATATGCACATAAACATATAGACAGACGGACGGACGGACGGACGGACGGACGGACGGACGGACGGACAGACAGACAGACAGACAGACAGACAGACAGACAGACAGACAGACAGACAGACAGACAGACAGACAGACAGACAGACAGACAGACAGACAGACAGACAGACAGACAGACAGACAGACAGACAGACAGATAGATAGATAGATAGATAGATAGATAGATAGATCTATCTATCTATCTATCCATATATATAGATAGATATATATATATATATGTAAGAGGGGGATCCTAAGGTTTATCCATGTCAAATTCGGTCCCTGTACCGTGAAATACACAGGTTGCCTGAAATATCACAATAACCGGCTTTGCTATTTATGGCAGTGCCATCAGACTTTATTTTAATATAGGAATCCATGGGCTATAGTGCATTTGGACCTTTGCAACTATGTTGCTGAAAGCAATAATGGCTTGCCTGCCAGAAAACCACTCTTTGTGGGTCAAGAAACTTAGCACCAGTCTCGGTGTGTCTTGGGAAACCACAAAACCCCTCTGAAGAGTTCGTTAATGTATCGAGTGACATCCCTGCAGCCGCCGGTGGCCAACTTCAATCATTTTGCCCTCCACAAAAGACAGGATTTCTACCAAACCTGTGTGACACTTTCTTTTGAGGAAACCCTGTTTCCTGTTAAATCTTTTCAATGTCCTTATACTTAGAATAATACAACGTTGACTCGCTACAAGACTTACAGTATTTCCTTATTTGAGAAACCAATGCTGAAATAAGCGCTTACTGAAACACAATGGTGGTTCTTTTTCTGTTGTTGTTGCTATGTTTCTTAGCAAGCAACCCTTTTGCTTTATAAATTTGAGTTTAATATTGTAAAATTTCAATTTATAATTTTATTCTCATAAAATATCAACTTTTTTTCTCATGATTTTCAACTTATTCTTGTTAATCATGTTGAATGTATTCCCATATATTCATTTATTTATATGGTGGCCCTGGTACTCCTTAATAGAATTCTTATGTTGCAGATTAATAAAAGAATAATTAACAGTCTAATGCATAAAACAAATGTGAAAATATGAGCAAATTGCACGAGTCTCAATAAAAACTAATATTAAACGGCTCAGATCTGAAGTGTTCACACAGTCTGCACTGAAAGTAGAGCTTTCCACACTCACAAACACAGAAAAAACAAGTGTTGACCCACAATGACAAATTGCAGATGC
Organism: Adrianichthys oophorus; assembly: GCA_036245035.1. NCBI lineage: Eukaryota > Metazoa > Chordata > Actinopteri > Beloniformes > Adrianichthyidae > Adrianichthys > Adrianichthys oophorus. The sequence continues at coordinate 23,547,972 of BSAI01000073.1, read as the reverse complement.
AACCTTTGTCACAATAAGAGTAGAAACTCTTAGATATTAGCAAAAATTAACTTTCACACTTACAAATTTTCTCTTTTGAGTTTTTTTTCATACATTATCCCACATTTTTTTTGGTAGCCTTAACACAACTACCCACTCACAATTTGTATTTCAAAAAAAAAAAAAAAAAAAAAGAGATCTGTTATGGTTAGCTGGTGGAGATAAACCCAGGAGCAGTGACACCTAAACAAATTCAAGACATTCAAAGGATTTAATAACAGCGATCCAAAACAACACAGGTCAAACACAGAAGACGCTCCAACACTGAACCTCCTTAAATAATCAGTACAAATGAGACAATTGCAGGCAGCTGTGAGCAACTCCAAGAGAACTCAGAAGGAGATGGCACAGCCAACAGGCACAAAAGCACCACAAGAACCCCAGAAACAAAGACACAAAGGGTAAAGCATAACAAGATCCAATCCTGGTGAGAATTGCTTGAGAACACCCATGGAAACTCATCATTCATTTGACTCTAATGTGGATCAATTAATTTCCTTGATAGAAACACAAACTGAAAAGTTGAAAAGACAAGAAATCATAAAAACAGCAGCTTGTTTGTCCTTACATTTCATAATAGCAAATTCTGTTCCTTTAGCTATTACTAAACTATGAGTCACTGCCTTGTTTTGTATTTTAGTGTGTGCAACAAGAGAATCATGATGATGGTTAGAGAAAATGCAAATGCATTTTTAAGATAACAGAAGCAGCTCTATTTTGGGTATATTTCTAACCTGTTTTATTAATGAATGGCAATGACACATCTTTCTATATTTAAACCTTTCACATATCATAAAAGACCTCACTCTAAACAGAACACCCTCATTAAAACACTGTCCCAGTTCTGACATTGTACCTTAGGAAGATGGGTGGGTTTCAGTTTAGGTTGAGCCAGCCATCATTTTTAATTCTTATTAATGTACTATTATGATCATCTCACCAATAAATAATCTAAAGCTGGTTGTTCAAAGAAAAAAAAACATAAAAGCCTCCAATCACACATCTTTTTTAGTTTTTAACCTAATCCTTTTTTCCTTAAAACTGCCACATTTAACCTGATAATGAGTTAATTACCAAATCTGAACATCAAATTAAGCTCTCTTATGTTTTCCTAGTTTGAAAATTAAAAAGGTGCCCGAGATGAAATTCTTTTATTAAAAGGTCTGACACCATCAGTGGGGAGTAGCTTAACTAATTAGCATCTCTTAAACACAGCAACATGCATAAATACACACAGTTGCAAATCAATTTGAAGGTCTTGTAATTTACATTTTCCACCTCTCATCTGAAACGCTTCATATCACTGCTGGACTTAAGTTAAGACACTTCATTTGGTCCAAACATGAATGCATAATGGCTAATCTTTGATCTTTGTACCTGTTTGCTTCAATTATTAATGCATGTTTTGCAGGGGAACATCCATCACACGTGACGGACGTCTGGACAACCAGACTGGTGCCCAAGTTGGGTTATAGTCAGCTTCAGTTTATCCAACATTTTAGTTTAGGTTCACATTTCACACTAGTTTGTTCTCTACAGTTAGTCAACAAGTTGAAATAATCCGGCCATAATAAATTAAAAAAAAAACCAACTGCATCATAGGTTATGCCTTCATCACAACTGCCCTTAAGGGTGGATACGGGTTAGAGGGAAAAAAGGGCAAACCTGTGTGGGGCACAGAGTTGAATACCATCCGGTGAGCCTGTAAGACAAAAATGCTTGTGTTTGTCTATGGGAATGCTGCGGGCATAAGGTTGTAGCAAACTTTTAAGCAACAATTAAGGATAAATAAGGAGAAAGTAGATTAAACACATGCACATTGTACAGCTATTTCACTTGTTTCAACGCCCCCAAACCTCATGCACTGCGCAGGAAGCTCGTTGGTGCTGTTAGACAAGTGAAAGGAATGCAGGCCTTGAATGTTGTTTGTGTGCCACCTGACTGTTAGAATCTTCTAAACTAGCCAGAGTGTAGTTTTTTGTCGGCATCAAATGGGCGTCCTACCGATTATTATGCATCACCAGCACACCTCGTGCTTGCAGCATTTGCCTATGGTCAGTAAAGAGCCAGAGCACTCACCTTACTAACAACTGGACTGTTGTGTTAGGCCACCATATGACAGCATCATCCATACGAGTTAAGTGCATGCAACTTGCATTATCCTTATAAATATTTCATGATGAAGTTACCGCACACATAGTAATCTTACATTTCATCTACAAGATGTCTCTTATTAAGGTGGACGTACGAGCCTCAAAGTAACTGCAACACTTGCACTCCTCTCAAGATGTGCCGGCACCTGTCTAAGACCCTCCCCAACCTAAAAACCTGCAGCACCCAACCCCTCTATGTATGCTGCTGGTTTTTTGGTCGTAGACAGGTGTGGTTGCATGTGACTAAGGCATTAACTGCCTACTCTATATTGTCCCTAAGATGAGTGTTAGTGTGTGTGATTGTGTGCCTCTGAGGCGGACAAGCAACTTCTTCAAGATTTATCCTACCTTAACCCAATTGCAGCTGGAAACAGGTCTAGAAACCCCTTGTCCCTGAAAAGGAGTAAGTGGGTTTGGAAAATGGAAAATCGATGGATGGATAGATGGATGCATGGCTGGATGGACAGATGGATGGATGCATGGCTGGATGGGTGGGTGGATGGATGGATGAATGGACGGATGGACGGGTGGATGGGTGGATGGATGAATGGACAGATGGACGGGTGGATGGGTGGATGGGTGGATGGACATTTGACACAACAAAGCGATTTAGAAGAGGCATGGACATTGAGTTTTCATAGGCTTGTCATGTTGCGCTCTTTTGTTTTTGTTTGGGAGAAATGCAGAACTTCACAATCCCTCCCCTTAGCAAAAAGTAGAACACTTGATGTTTATTTTATTTAGTGTACTTGAGTACAAGTATAGTAATTATGGTATAGACTTTGTATGTGAAGTGTAGAAAGTATAATAACTGAATACTTCTTCAGACTAAATTGAAACATTTTACATTTATAATATATAGATAGTATATGAACAGTAAATTTCAAGTATACTGCTTCATTTTTAGTACAGATTAAGTATACTTGCAGTACACTTAAATAGATGACTTTTGCTAAGGGTCATAGAATGTGGAGTCAGTTTAAACAGGGTGTAAAAAGCTGCACTATGGCCTGTGACATCAGCTCATTGTACGGTGACATAAAAAATCTCCTTGTGTTGTTAAATGAGCTGATAACCCAGTTTTAATGTTCCCAGGTGTGTCCCTGTGATCAGGTCATGTTAACGAAGTTAATAGTTTACTTGGTTGCAGATTACTTTGAACTAAAAATGGCCTTTGACTTCTTTTCAGGCCCATTTTTCTACTTTTTTCTTGTGTTAATTCATTTTTTTGCAGTTAATATCTTTGCATTATTAGCATGTGCACCTGTGTCTCTAACTGCTCTGTCATTGATTTGCAGTTTCCCTGGTTGGAAGCATGTTGCAAAAACAAATGACTGAAATGCAAAAAAAAACAAAAAACAGAAGTCTAATTCTGCAGATAATGTTATTTTTCACAAATACCCACCATTCAGGATGTGCTGCTTCTGTTTTGTTTCTGTTTTATCATTTTGAGTAAAAAAAAAGGACATAAAATATTTATAAGAAGAAGGTGTTATAGTGATGTGGTGGTTTGTGATATCACCTCACAGTGAGACGGGAGGTTTCCTCTGTACGTTCTCCCTGTGCATAACTTAGCATATTTATTTTCTGGGGACCTTGGCTTCTTTACACAAACCAAGAACATGCACGTTAGCTTGACTTGTGATTCTAAATTGAGCATCTGCGTATGGTTGTTTATCTCATTGTGGGCTTTTGATGGAGTATGAGGCCTTTATGTGTTCAGGTAATTCTCTTCTAATTTTTCTAGGCCTGCCACCATCTACATGCTCCTCTGTCTTCTCTGTGGAACATTTATCCTATTATTTATTTGTTATGATGGGAATGTTTTATTGTATTTGGCACTCTGTGTTTGATCATGGAGAATGGAAAGATTCCCAGCATTGTCAGCTTGTTGGTATAAATGTGATTCTCAAGTTCCCTTTTTCTCATTAAATCTAAGAAATTGGCTTTATTTCATTTAAATTCATTTAAAAAACATATTCATACAAACATATCTATGCGTTTGTCTGGTAATGTGTTTTTTTTAATCTCTCTCTAAGTTTTTTTTTTTTTTTTTTCCAGTGGGTGGGAGGCGATGGTTTAAATAAAACTCACTCCTTGCCCTCGTGAACAAAATGTAAATAAACAGTTGCAGTCTTGGCCAGCTCAATGAGCAGGAACTGTTGCTGTTGGTTGGATGGCGTGTTACAGCCACAGCAACCAATTGAGTGTCCACACAGAAAGGTCCCAGCTGGGATTTGAACCACGATCTTCTCGCTTTGAGGCGAGGGCGCCAACCACTACTCTGACTTTGTTTCCTCATCAAATCTGTCCCACAGGTGACAATCACTAAAACACTTGATTCTTCTATACAACACTGATGTAAATCCACCAAATCTTAGTTCTAATGCTTTCAAACCTGAAGGTAACATGAACACAGCAGACGGGGTTTTCAGTTCAAAACTTCTGTCAGAACTTTTAACCTACCTATTAAAAGATCTGAAGAATCTACAAAAGACAAACCGTATTTTTAGACTGTAAACTCTAAAAATATTAAAATATTTTGGTTGTTTTCTAATATTCTTAATGCTAATGAACTTCAAAGGCAAATTGCAAATAAAAGAATACGCCCCCCAGTTTTTTCTTTGTTTTTGTACAGACTTGGATAGTGTTGGTGTGTGATTTGAAGACTGTGTGAAAAACTTTGGCGCCCACCACTTTCTGAGTTGCATTCGTTTCCAAGGAAACAAATATTTGTAATATTTTAAGTGCAATGGTTCTCTCTGGAAGTGTTTTCTTTTTATTATTATCATTTTCTCTTTTGAAAGTTTCCTTTCACTTCTTTAGCCCAATCCTTTTCTCAGAGATTCTGGTTTTGTTCTTTACCTGTTACCAACAACTTAAAGGGGTTGATTAAGCTTTTATTAATTTAAAACTGATTTTAAAAATGTTTAGATAAAGTAATTCACATTTAAGATCTGGTCTTGTTTTTAAGAACATGTTCTGTTCTGTTCTGAACTGTTGTTCTTGTACTGGATTGGACTTTCAACAGCTGCACCCTTTTTTTTTTTTTTTTAAGACACCCACTGATAATCATCTTTTGAATGCAAATTTACTTCAATAATGTGTTACAGACGCTTTTCCATGTTTAAAGTGAATGGATTTATTGATGTCACAGGGGAGAAATTCACCCATCGCGGCAGTTCAAAAGAAAAAAACAAGTCATTCAAATCACAGATCACCAAATAGCCAATTAAAACAGACAAATGTGTAAATAAATGAATGAATGGAGAAATAAATGAGTCATTTTTTGATCACCCATGGATCACACGGAGGAGCTGTGCAGTTTGGTGGCTGTGGGAAAGAATGGTCTGAGGTGATGCTTGTTCCTACATTGAGGGTTAGGGTTAGGGTTTGAAAACTCCCAAACAAAATATTACAATCTGTTTATGAAGCCATGTACGACTGACTGCACCAAGCAACTCTTTTTTTTTTCTTTTGTTCTTTCAGTTTAGTTCAGAAGCTTTGCTTTGATCCTCTTCAAAAATTAAATTGTGTTTGTGAAACTTGCTCTTTACTTTTTCGGCAAAGCTTTATTTGTCAGAGGGATGGTTTAACAGTTCATCATGTCAAACGGAGAAGAGTTTAGGGTCATAAGTGACTATAATCAGATTGTTCAAAAGTAGCCCAAACCATTATTCCTCTACCGCTGTGCATGGCATTTTTGAGGAGTTTGTGCTAAAATCCTGTAGATATTTGTTTTTAACTAAACATTTTTTTCAAACGTATCCATTCAAGACTGTTTCATAATCAGGTGTTTTATTGTTGCCAACCTGAGCGTTCCTATTTTGATAGTTTAAGACAGGGACTTTTGCTGATTTGGTCATTTCACATAAGAAGTCAACGTTCTGAGGTGTGTGGAGTTTGAGATGAAGTCCTTTGTGATGGTTGCAATTTCTTTGAAGATTTCACAGTCTGACATTGGCTGTCGTCTTGACAGTTTGCACTTGTGAAAGATCTTTCTCACTAGTTTTTGATGGACTCCAAATTGTTTAGAAATGGCCTTGTAACCCTTCTCAAATTGATCTGCAGCAAAAAATTTCTTTTGTAAGATCATTGCTGGTATTTTTCCTCTTTGGGAACATGTTAACAGACACCTGAAAACTGCACCCCAGCAAGCCACCTACCCTTATAATTACTGTTTGGATTTTCTTTCCTCTTCCAGTTTCTTTTGGCTCTTTTTGAGGTTTAACTGAGCAACATTCACATTTCTCTTATTATGCAATACTGTTTTTTACAATTTTAGATCGGAACAGAATTACTTTTTTCCCCTGATACTTCAGACATTATAACCTTAAAAGGTAAATCTTTGTTTTTATAAGACTGTCAAATTCAAAGCAGAAGCACTGGGTTTCACAACGTGTTACCTTATCAAGAACCCTGTTAGAATTGTTTAAGTCATTGTCATGTAAGAGGAAAAAAACTGACAGAATGACACACATTGGAGGAATTTGCTGCCATTTCTTCCACAGCGTTTGATCAGCTGGAGGTTCTGACAAAGCTCTGTTGCGGCCCGTCTGCACCCAGAGATGCAGTCGAGGAAATAATCCTGCAGTTAATAAGAAAATGTCATAAAGGTACAGTCTGATACCTTATGCGTAACCTCCATTTATTAAACCAGTGAGATCTCTTAATTACATTTAGATCCAAATGCTGTGTAGTGTAGGAAGAGCTGTGGGCACATTTGTATTACAAAGCAGGTGAAGGGGTGGAGCAAATGTTAGCGACTGGGGCTGCAGCGCGCCTCTGTTGTCTCCAGAACACAGACTTTGTGTGCACTCTATTAAAATGCTGCCTCTGGCAAATTTAAAGAAAACAGTAAAAAAAAACAACCCAGAAATGGACTCCTGATGTAGCTGCAGCCAGCACGCCGCTTGTCCATAGCAGGTCTGCAAGGGGGCCGACACTCATGCTTCACAGGTCACCAGACATGCATGTTAACTGCACAGATGCAAGCTTTCATTGTTTTGATGCTTGCTGAACTATTATTGAGATTTCAAGTTGTCTTTCATATCAAAAATTGAAATACGAACTAAAAATCTTTTTTAAAAAACAGTATAATTTGAGGAACTTTATTAATCCAACGACTTTATTTTTAAAATTACACAACTCTCAAGGTTGTGTGCTCTACATTTTTTTATGAAAAGAGTAAATCAAAACCTGGAACGAAACGACTGGTGACCCATCACGGAGGCAGAACTCTCGTTAAGAGATTATTTAGGAAATTAATTAAAATCTGGGGATCTGTGAAGCCAAAGTAAAGCTTTGCTTCAGGTGATTATGCTCTCAGGAATGGGACACATATACCCAGCAACCCTCAATGTAAAGGATTAAAAACGATGTCTGTTATAGTCAAATCAGATAATATTCTTTTTTTGTCATGCTTTGCTTTTTTAAAGTCAGTTTGTGCTTTATGTGCTTTAAATATGAAGCCAATAAATCTAAGTCAGAACTTTCCAGACACCCACGACAGAGCTGAATGAGGGTGGCTGCTGCTGCTGTTGCCTCAGCCGACTTCTTCTAAGATGCATGGGTGTGTGTGGGAAGCCAGTACACAGAATATACTCTTACATATTTCATATAGTCTTCATTCTTTATTGTCTAACTGCATTGAATGTCACCTTTTTGACAATTATTTGACCCTAATGTTTCATTGACGCTTAACCTAGTCAAATACCTTATTAAAGTGACAGCAGATTTACAAAAGTTCATTTTTGTTGTGCTCAATTTAGAAATTCCGGTCAGCTGATATATTCAGGAAGCAAGATGACAAGTGAATAACAAGACTGACAGTTGTGTGACAGAAAATCAAAGAGAAAGAGACAATGGTCATCAAGCAAATATGTCAAACCCAAAAGATAAAGAAGCCAATCTCATTATCAGTGTTCCTGTCAGAGCAGAAAGGACCTTTTTACAGGGTTTAACTTAACTCAACTTTATTTAAATAGCACTTTCAAAAAACAAAAAGCTAAAACAAAGTGCTGTATACCAAAAAAACATGAAAGACGATAACACAAAAAACAAGGTAAAAGGACAATTAGATCATATAAAATAATAAAAGCAAGAAAATAACAATAAAACAGCTGGAGTCTCATTTCCAATCCGCTTTATCCCTTTCGGGGTCACGGGGTTGCCGGAGCCTAACCCGGCTACTCATGGGCGAAGGCAGGGTACACCCCTGGACTGGTCGCCAGTCTGTCGCAGGGGCAGCTGGAGTCTCATGTTGCATTAATAGCTAGTGCATAAAAGTGAGTCTTTAGATGAGCTTTAAAAGTGGACAGTGATGGTGCTTCTCTGATGTTCAAAGGCAAAGAGTTCCAGAGCCTTGGACCAGCAACAGCAGAGGTTCTGTCCCCTCTGAGCTTCCGCCTGGACCACGGCGTCTCCAGAAGGAACTGATCAGCTGATCTGAGGCACCGGGCCGGCGAATAAAGAGAAAGCAGTTCAAAGAGGTACAGTGGGGCACCACCGTGTAAAGACTTAAAAAAAAAAAAGTAAAAGAATCTTAAAATGAACTCTAAAATGCACAGGCAGCCCCAAAAGAGCGATGCTAAAATCAGTGTAATGTGGTCTCTCTTATGTCCTCCAACCAGCAGACGGGCAGCAGCATTTTGAACACGTTGGAAATGTAAGAGAGATGTCTGGCTTAGTCCAAAATACAGGGAGTTGCAGTAATTCAGCCGAGATGTGATGAAGGCATGGATTACTGTCTCAAAATGTGCAGGTGATAAAAACGGTTTAACCTTGGAAAGTTGTCGAAGATTAGAGAAGCTCAGCTTCACCTCTGAGCTGATCTGGTGATCAAGTTTAAAATGACTGTCCAATTTAAAACCTAAGTTAGAAACCGTTGACTTTAAAAAGTTGGTCAAAAAGCCCAGATCAGCTGGGGACTGGTTTCTGAGATCATTTGGTCCAAACACTAATAATTCTGTTTTCTTTTCATTAAAACTCAGGGAACTCAGGGCAGGTTAGTGAGAAACCATCCTTCCTTTTCAGTGGCAGATAAATCTGGCTGTCATCAGCCTAAAAGTTAAAGAAACGCCATACCTCCTTAGAATGGACCCCAGCAGAAGCAGATACAAGAAAAACAGTAGTGGCTCCAAAATTGAACCCTGTGGAACTCCAAAAGACATCTGAGATGTTCTAGATTTAAAACCATCAAGATTAACATACAGAGTCTGTCCTGTTAAGTATGATCTGAACCAATTTAGTGCGAAACCTTGAATCCCCACCGGGTTCTGGAGCCTAGCTATTTTAATACAGTGATCAACTGTGGCGAATGCTGCTGATGGATCCAGCAGATCCAGGACTACATAGTCCCCAGCATCAGCAGCCAAGAGGATGCTGTTACTAACCCTCAGTAATGTCGACTCTGTTGAGATGTTGTGAGAGCTCAAATATGCTCCAGCTGGAGGGAAACCACTTTTTCTAAAAGTTTTGATATAAAAAGCATGTTGGAGATAGGTCTGAAGTTAGCCAACACAGAACTGTCTAGACTGGGTTTTTTGAGCAGGGGTTGAACAAGTTCATGTTCAAAACTGGCAGGGACAATCCCAGTGGCCAGACTGCTGTTGACAATGGCGAGGACGGTCTGAGCTACAACTGGGAAGACCTCTTTGCATAGCTTTGGAAGGGATGGGATCTAACAAAGAACCTGATGCCTTACTTTGTTTAACTAACTAATCTAAAAACAATAATGACACCAGTTCAAACATCTCAAATGTGGCCGAGCAGGAAACAGAGGTTGAGGGGTCGGTGGTGGTAAAAGTAATGACAGCCCTCATGTTTGTACCCTTGTCAAAGAAATTTAGAAAATTGTCACACATATAACTAAAGTTCCCACCTGTGGAGCATTAAGGACAGAGTCTATTGTTTTAAACAGTACTGGGGTTATGCTGATTAGAAATGACAGATACTCTTGTCTTGCTCTATTAACAGAAATCCGAAAAGATTTCCAGCAGTCCTTCAGAATTTGTAGTGAGACTTGTAGCTTATCCTTGCGTTCAGCTTTCCTGCAAGTTCTGCGAGCTTCCCGGGTTCTGTCGCTGAGCCAGGGCTTACGTTTAGATCTAGGCTTTACCACAGAGTCCTGGATATTGGTACAGGTTGAGTGAAACCAGGAACTAAGCTCCTCAGCAGCAACAGTCGAGGAGGGGGTTATGAACTGGTTAAATGCAAAGAGGCATTTAAAGACCCATTTTGATGAAAATCATGCAAATCTGTTTGTGGCATTTTTCTGAAGATGCAGAACATACTGTATATTAAGAAACTTAATAGACTTCTGAGTATTTCTTTATCTAAACATTTGTAAATCAGGAGCAGACGAGAAAATGCAGTTTGAAAAAGATGATATTTGTGATGTCGAAAATTCACTGGACTATAAGCTTTCTGCTCGGCTCTACTCTGCAATGGGGAGGAAAACAGGGGCGGGCTTGCTCCACCCCAACAGTCCCGCCCACGACGCCGAGGTGAATTTCTAATTAACTCCTGCTGCTCTGCAAAAACTCTGTCCTAGAAAACAACACAAGCTTTTTTGATTTGGGCTAAAATGGTTAAAAGACCACTGGGAAATGCTTTTACAACAGATCAAAAGATGATTGGAATGGGGCTTTAATGTTACATTCACACTGGGCTTGGAAACGTGCATTAGAGTGAAACGTTTAGAAATGCTCGCATATGTGCGTTTTAGGCGTTATTAACTCGTGTTCACACATGGCTTTGCCTGTTTTTTAAGTCCATTTTTGGGCTCCATGTACAAAACGTGTGGCCATCGAACAAAAGTTAACCAGTTGAACTTTGACCAATCAGGGACTTGGATTTGGTTGTGAGGCATGCTAGCATCAGTGACGGAGCTAGAATTTGAAAGAGTTTTATTAAAACAGCAGTTCTTTTAGCTGAGGCGCTACTACTAGAATCATGGAGGAGAAATTAATAACTGCAGTTTGTGCCTGGCTGGAATTACCGTATATGACAACAAGTATTTCATATATCGGAATGGAACAGTGAAAAAAAAACTTTCTGGAGCAAGATTCACCAGATTTGCACCCCTTTGACATTTCGCACCAAGCCTCTTCCATGTACATGCGTAAGTATCCATTAGTGACTGACCTGTGTGAACACCACATGCTAAAAGCAGGTTTAAAAGCCCATATTCAGCACAGTCTTGAACACCACACATTCCAGATGTGTATGTAGCTTGAGAGTAAAACTGCTTAAAAATACACAGAAACTCAAAAACAACGTGAACGACCTTTCCTAAAGACATTTTTAGTATATTAAAGATAACATTTTGTTGAAAAGAAGAGGCTCACCTAACAGACTTTTTTCTCTTTATTAAGAATTTCTTGTAAAATGTTTTACATTTGTTCAAAGATGAAACAATTTCTGCGTAACTTTAGCTGTCACAGCTAGCTGCACCTTTGTTGTTTGAAAGAACACAAATAGATAGTCATTTCACTTTAGATTAATGCTCACCTTAGTAGATGTTAACCAATCTGGATCACATGTATTACTCTCTATGTTAAAGATGAAGCAGTTAATTTGATCCGTATACTGCATATTGGTCACGTTCAGTTTCTTGGGTTTGTTGGGGCTGCTCAACAATGTTAGAGCAGTTATATTCAATTATTCAAAATGTCTGCACACTCCAGTGGTCATTGACAACGTTTCATCTCCATTTTTTTCTTCCAATGAACTCCATTTCATTCGTTCCAGAATTTTTCTTTAGTAATTAAGCAAAAAAAAAAAAATCTTCTGAATGTGTTAAGAGTCCTAGACGGATAAAAGAAACGCATTTTTTGTTATTTATCAAAATGGCACAAAAACATGAATAACATCTTCCTGCTCCTGCAGGATTTGCGAGAAAAGTCCCTGTCAAGTGTTGCTAAATGTCAGTCTTTTAATTTTCTAGCAGGTGTACAGACCACAATAAAAGCAGCAAATTGCTCAACTTTGTGGTCCAAAATGTGCATGTGTGATCCCTTGCAATGCACAGAGAAAATCCATCAGGAAGGCAGCAGCTGTTGCTGCTTATTTACTTAGAAAAGGTTATAAAAAATAATTTCGAAGAAATCAAGTCCATGGAGTAAATCATTCTCAAGTGAAAAAGCTACCTCTGACCTTGTAGACCTTAGTAAGCAAGTTAAGTCAATTGCAGCACTCATAGAAGACAAAAAAAGACCTATGTTGTGTAAGGTTACCAGAAAAAAAGCCTCTGCTGTTTAAAAGGGCATGGAAGCTTGAGTGGTGTTCATCAAACTGCATCTGAACAAACGAGATGAGACTTCTGGAACAATGTCCTGCAGACAGAACAGACTGGAGTGGAGTCTCGAGTGGTTCTTTCGTCCGACACTATGCAAAGGAAAAAAGCTAAAACTGGAGGAATTTTGTGTGGATGTTTCTTTTTTTTTTTTTTCTTCTGTTGGGGGGTTTGTGAGAATGAGCGTTCCCACAGATGCCAGTAAGATGGTTCATGTGCCTGTATGGGGTGTGCAGGTGATGAGTAAGTTACCTGTAGGATGTCCACAGAAACTACACTCTGATTGTCAAGTTTCCTTCATCTAACAGTCAGGCTGCACGCAAAGAACGCGCAATGGAACCACAAGAATCGTAGTTATCACTTGAACCGCACTAATGGGCTCCCCACATAGTGGGTAGGTTTCATTGGGGGGTTGAAAAAAATGCATGAACATTTCGCTAAACTGGCTCAATAGTTTTGATATTTTGTGTGCATCACAAACGTGTCATATAGATTTGCCCATTTTTCATCTGCAGACGGCCCATATCCACCTCTAAGCCAGTTGTGACTAACGTATTAAATGTGGTTTGAACAAGAGGAGCAGACACAGAACCTAAATTCCTGAGCAACAAAATAGAACAAGGTAACCCAAACAGAAAGTGTAACATAATGAGCATGCTTAAAATAAAACAAAGGAAGCACAACGCAAACTGTATACCACCTCATTGTATGCCAGCATTCGCTAGCAGCAAATAAGACCATCCTCAAAACAGTAGTATTAGTCTGGAAAGTGGGTCATGCAATAGAACCAAACAAGGAAAATACTGAAGGATTTAAAATTATCAGCCCTAAAGTTTAAATCTTCATGTGACTAAAGTGATGTGGGCAGAGACCAAGACTGATGTGAATGAGTGAAAACACAAAACTCCATGCTGCAATCAAAGGGCTAAAGACTGAATTACTCACCCACACACAGAAATAAAAACCTCACAGGATGTCTGCATCCCCTCCTGGTTCTCTTCTCTGTATCCCTGGTGGCTGGGAGTTTCCCCTGTCTCTCCTTCAGTGTTGTTTTGTTCAGGTTCTGGCTTGCTGTGTGGTTCCTGCTGCTAATCACTCTGTGCACCTGTGGCTCATCACCACCCTGCAGTACATCACCTTTTCATCACTCCGCCTCATGCCTGTATTACAGCAGGTTGAATCTCCAAAAAAACAAGACATTCAAAAATTGTAATGTTTGCAACATAAACATTTACGATTCACTTGGGTGTCCCTTTATGTTGAAACTTTACTGGTTCAGAGACACTGAAACCAAGTTAAACTGCATGATTTAGACATTGACAGGAAACAAACATTGCAGTGAAGTTAAAACAAAAACAACTCACCTCTAGAGGGCACTGATACAAAAATTAATAGAAAAATACAGATGCAAGAAGAAAAAAATTTTTTTTTCAAAAGCAAGCATTTTATAGAAAAAAAAACCACTTAACAGCGGAAAGCCAATGTTTCTGCTCTAACAATTATCACATGACACAAATAACCTCATCAATGATCGTGTAAAGTTCAGGACTACCAAAACAATCATGTAGATTTGCAAAAATAAAAATCCCCACTCCCCAAAAATAATGAGAATCCTCTCCTTAATTGTGCTGATGGTTGTTGGGACATTCCAATTATTTAAAGGAAATTTTTAAAAAAAGGTTATTTGGCTTCCATTATTGTTGCCTCTGTTCAGGTCAGGTTTCTCAGGTCAGGATATTCTTCATGTATCTGAGGGGTTTCAGGGCCTAATTAAACAGCATTTGAGCAGGAAAGTAACAACAGCCTAAACAGGTCTGAATAATATGGTAACAGAATAATTATGGCACAGGGGAATTGAAGTGCTGAAGTTCAGAGTGTTCCATTTGGAACAGCTCAAGCCTGGCCTTGTTGATAGTCACACTACTTTAGTTAAAGGAGATCATTCATGTAGCTGCCTGGAAGACGGAGATGCTTTCTGCTGCCCTTTGGTAAAACTCAGATGTATGGCACAAGTTTGTCATTCTGGGTAAATGATGCCATGGTCATTCCATATGTTTTTTTTAGAAACAAGCAATGGAAGCACGATGAATTAATAATACTCAAAACAGTTTTTTCTGTTAAAAACAGAGGCCACCTCCATTTTTTTTTTTTTGATTAAATAGTTGTTCAAGCTGCCTGATTACTTTTACACTTTTTTTCTTCTTTCTTTTTTTTTGGGAAACTGTGAAGCTAAAATTTAACTTAAAAAAAATCCTCATAAATTTGGAATGTCTAAATGGTCACGTAACGTTCTGTCTTGTTGACCTGTTACAAACATGTGTCCCTTTGCTGGAAATGAAAAATCCTTTTTAGCTTTTCTAAAAGCAGAACCAAGCACAGGCGATGTTCCACATCCTTTTTGGCTGAGTGTGAAGGGGAATATTTGTCACCTTCAAACTGAAGCGGCTAGTTGAAGAGAGTATTTATTTATTTTTTATTAAAGTCCCACTCCGATCAGGTTTTTATCGGTTGTAAAAGCGTTCCCAGTGGTCTTTTAACTATAATTATGCTGTTTTGGGGGAAAATTTAAAAAAAGAGTGTCGTTTTCTAGGACACAGATTCTGCAGAGCTCCAGTAACTCATTAGAAATTCACCTCTGAGTTGTGGGTGGGACTTTTGGTGCAGAATAAGCCCATCCCCCTTGGAGAGCTTGGAGCAGGGAGCTTGTGGCTCGATCAGTGCATTTTTGACTGTATAAGAAAGAGCCTGACATATTGAGTGTGACGTCACCCATACAAAATGCCTCACTTCCAGTTCAAACCAAATTAAATTCAATCAGTCACCAACTTTCCACCATAATGACTTTGCCATGTTGGAATCAGACAACATCAGTAAACAGTGATTGGTCCAAGCCGGTCTGAGTCATCATTCTCCAACTACTCTGGCTAATCAGGAGTGAGCTTGTTGGAAAGCCACACCCCTTTCATTGAAAGCGTATTGGGGAGAATCTGTCAATCAGATGTATCAAACGTTTGAGGTGGGGGCTACCGTATGCTTTTATTAAAACATCTGATTGCCCTGTTTTTAACTTCAATAACTTGCAATAAAGAAAAATTATCATAAGAAAAAAAATGAGGATTAACAAGAACATGTTTAAAAAAAGGCACTGGACCAAGAATAATTATTCTAGCAAATATATTGACTGGGTAATAGCTGTTTATTTCACAATATAAGTGTATGGGATTTGGCTTTCTGGGACCAGTGGGTACTTCCTGTTTGGAACGCAAAGGGGGGAAGGGGTCACTCAGTCCAGTTCACAAACAGTATACAGTCAATGTATGTCACTCCAGCTTTATCAAACTGCATTTTTGACTCCCTATTCACCATGATTTGAATGTAGAAATACTCAGAAATTCCATTTAGAGCTTAGTTTTCTTTATAAATGTCCTCCATCCTCAGGAAAAACTCACAAGAACGTGTTAAATATTTAACACCAGAGATGTCACCTGCTACACCTTAATATCCCACGCTCTTTGACATACCTTAACTCCTCAATCATTCACGCAATCAATTCTGATAAAGATTCTGATAAAGAGAAAAGCATTAGTATGTGATAAGTGTATTGTTATACACTACTAACACCTGTCAACACATTCCCATCCCTATGCTTAATCACCCAAACCCGCTGCATGTCCTTCCCATCTCGGTCTCTCTGCCTTGCTAATCTGTACAGGTCAGTCTCTCCCTTTTTCCTATACAACCTAGCATACAAGTCATCATAAGCCCTTTGTTTGACCTTTGACGCCTCTACTTTCACTTTACGCAGCATCTCCCTGTTCTCCTGTCTACTCTCCTCAGTCCTCTTAGTGTCACACTTGTTCTTAGCTAGCCTCTTATTTCATATTCACTCCTGCACCAAGTATCCTTATCAACTTCTTTTCCTGATGACACACCAAGTACACTCCTCCTGTCTCCCTGATCACATTAGCTGTAGTTATCCAGTCATCTGGGAGTACCTCCTGACCACCCAGAGCCTGTTTCAACTGTTTCTTAAAAGTCATGCAACATTCTTGCTTTTTCAGCCTTCACCCGTTTTGCCTCTTCTCTGCCGTTGCCCTTTCTTTCCTCATCTTCTTCATCACCAGAGTCATCCTACACACCACCAGCCTATGCTGTCTGGAAACACTCTCACCAAAAACTACCTTGCAGTCACTGATCTCATTCAGAATACACCGTCTACTCAAGATGTAGTCTGTGTGCTGTTACCTCCACTCCTAAAGGTCACCCTATATTCCTGCCTCTTCTCAAAGAATGTATTCACTTTAGCCATTTCCATCTTCAAGGCCTTGAACTGGTATGGATATCATAGATCTGATTTGCATTTTTGGTTTGGCAAAGATTTTACATCGTATGCCCTTCCTTATACAACCCTCTGTTTTCATTCAGGCTTGGGACCGGCACAATGAGAGCCTGGCTTGGGCCCCCTCGTGGCTTCATTGCTAAATTTCTGTCGTAAAACAGTTAAGCGTGGCTTGTTGTTGAAATCTGCAAAATTTTCACCTGCTTTTCTTCTCTTGTAGCAGATGTTCTCTGGGAAAAGCAATGGCAGTAACAACATCTTTTCAAGCTATTATGGAGGATTCTTACAAAACATTGCTTTAGCAAACAATTTGTGTGCAAAACGTTCACATTTGATGGACTATGGCGACTCATGAGCCTCTGGACTAACATTTCACCACGTTGGCTTTACGATGCCAGATGGCCTCTTGTTTTTTTGCATTAGAGGGCTTTGATAAATAGTTCTACGCCATTCTTCGTTGTGATTGATGAGAAACAAAGATAAGCCATGGTGCAATTCCATCAGCACAAAAACTTTTGAGGGGGTTTCCGCACAACACCTCTGCTTCACAGAAAGGTAAAGCTGATAGATGTGTGGTTGGAATCGGCTTAATGAGATAATATTCTCAGGCTCGTTTAGGCTACAACTGATTTGTGGGTGTAAATGGCTTTTGTACATGACAATTACTTCAAAATGTCCTCATGTGGTCCCATTAGTTCTCAGTGTTGAACGCTAATAGTGTAATCCCCTTTTGTGTAGTTCCCATGGGAACACAACAGGATAATAGTGGAGAAAGTTTGTTTTCTAAAAATATCCAAAAGACAAGTTAATCTTCATGAAGGTCACGATTACTTAAAATCACAATAGCATAAAGGAGAAACGTATTTTTCTCAGCAAACTTAATTTAGCTCATTACATTTAGTGGAAGCAGCAGGCAGCAATTTATAATATTGCACGAGCTGCCAAAAGCAGTCTAAGTCTGTCTAACAGTAACAGGTGTGTGAGTTTGATGTGTTGAGCTGAAAACAGCTTGTGTTCGCTTCCTGCTGCACCAGATGGAGAGCAGCTTTCTCGGAGTGAGCCGGGTCATACGCAAGCATGATTATTCAGATGATGGTGAAAAAAGCGAGGAAATGAAATAAGCTGTTTTTAAGCTCACTTCATGCGAACGGTATGTGCTGGCATTGGTTGCTGTCTGGCAAAGATGATGGTGTGCTTTTTTTTTTTGCTGCTTGTAATAAAAATATTTTGGTGCCTCTAAGACGCTGACATACTTTAACTTTGGGTTCCAATTAATATCAATTACATAGTTTTATTACTGTAATCGTGCCAACAAAATGAGGGGCTGTGATGAATTTGGTAGGTGGAACACAGTAACAGTGGAGCCTTCTCTGTTGACATTTCTGTGTACTGTGTTTGATTGTGTTTTGTTTTTGTGTGTGTGTATGTGTGTGTGTGTGTGTGTGTATGGGGGGGGGGGGGACCCGGTCACTCTTTCTAGCCCGGTATAATCAGCAGAAAACTAGCAGGCAGTCCGTGTCTCAATTAGAGACCCAAACAGCCCATTTATAAGAAAATCAACACAAGCAGTATGAGAAATAATTTAACACCGCAAGTAATGTTCTGCCTGAGTGAAAATGTAGCACAGTCTCATTGGTATGCATAAAATAAGATATGAGCCTGCCCGTATCCTCTTCTTCACCTTAGCATTAATTGTATACGCTGATAATGACTTTGACCTTTACTGGGAAGTTCTTTGGCTGTATTGTGTGTGCTCTCTTTACTCATGCGCTGCAGCAAGCTCTCACTGTCGCAGGCTCACTTGAATGGAAAAATATAAAAGTGTTTCCCTTGATACAAGTTTTTAAAAGTACTTCAACTTCTTCAAACTTGAAGAAACAGAATTCAAACAATGGATTTTTTTTATCGCTGGCTGAAAAGCTGGAGGAATTCAGACATGAAATGCAAGCGTGAGCTCGTCAAAGCATGGATAGGTGATGATCCTGAACTGTAAAGGGCACTGACTTTATCAGACAGGCTTGGTTAGAACTGCGTTTGGAGCTTTTCCATTCAGGCACTGCAGTTGGAAAATGTTTATTGAATAATCTGAAGGAGTGGCACGTGAGAAAGCAAATGTCTGCAATATTTGCAGTGAACTTCTTGAGAGCTTACAGCCAGCCCGTTACTGAAATCCCCAGAGGAAGTGCTAAGAAACACAATGCATTAACATCGCAGTTGATTTTCCTGTAAGTGAGTGCGGTTGCTGGGATGACTCGCCGGTTTCTAGTCTTTTCTGCTGATCTGCATGTTCTCTTCTCTTGTCACTGATGCTGTGATCCATTAAGGTGTGGGTTTCTCTCACTACAAAATATGGCCACATGAGCCATTCTCTACATTATGGCGTCATATCTTTGCCCCCCCGTGTGCTTCACATGCCTGTGTGGCCTGGGCCGCACCCATTCCCATACAGTTTCATTTCCAGCATCTTCTGCTGTGGACAACAAATTCAGCAAACCCTCCCAAACATTTTCCAGGAAGTGTCATGTGTGGAAACGGCATTAGTTTTAGCCAGTCACAGCTGTTCGTGTGGATAGAGATAAGAACAAAGGCTAGTTAACTCATGATAAATTATGAATGATTGAATGTATAAATGAATTATGGTTTTGTTTCATCGTGTGTTTTAGTCGGTGTTGGCTGCAAATTTGCTTCTGTGACTAATGTTACTTTCAGCGTGATTTTTACACAACAAAATGTAAGCAGTGCAAGTTAAGTAAGTGTGTGTCAGCTTGCTCCGCTAGCTTGGCCTCATGATAAACCCCAACACATGTCTTGTTTATATACAGTGGATGCATACATATTTCTGCACATGTACCTCACTTATACAAAAAGGACAAGTGTTCTCCAACTGATCTAACTTGTGCTTTTGCTAAGTCATGCAAGATTGTTTTTTTTAAATTTATTTGTAGATGAGTGACCACACATCTATGAAAACAAAATAACTTTAAATTAATTTAAATATGAACTTATGCTAAACACAGTTACAGAAAATGCATAGGTTTTGCCTTCAAACAGATGGATGATGAAGTGAAGGATGGCTAACTTCACGGCAACAATCCCGCCCACAACTCATAACGCCCACAAAACAAATTTCTGATGAACTCCTGCCGCACTGCAGAACCAATGTCCTAGAAAATGACACAGGGTTTTTTTTATTTTGTCTAAAAATGTCATAATCCAAATCAAAAGATGTTTGGAAAGGAACATTTACAGTGAAAGATGAGGGAGTTCACTTTTGTTTAGTGTCCTTTTCAAAGCAAACATGAAACTGTCAGATTAGTTTAATTGTCGAAGAAATGTAGAAAAAAAATCCTTATTTGCTTTCACATTGCGTTTTTGAGAGTGGAACAATCTGCTAAATGAATTCATGCAGGAGAAGAGCTGTATGTCAGGAAGGGTAGTTTTGCTTTAAGTCCCACTTCAACTATATTTTTTACTGTTGTAGAATCATTCCCAGTGGTCTTTCTGATTATGATTATGCTGTTTTTAGTAAAAATCAAAAAGCCTGTGTTGTTTTTTGAAGACATAGTTTCTGCAGCACGGCAGGAGCTCAGCAGAAATTTACCTGAGTTGTGGGCAGGACTGTTGGCATGGAAGTTAGCCAACTCATTATCCCTTTGTTTACACTCTCTTCCCCTAGCTTATATCACTTCACAAGCCCAACCTAACTTTAGCGTAACAAAAAAAAACGGCAAGCAACACCAGAGCCATCCAACCATACAGTTTTGAGCCAGACGGCAGCTCAGACGAGGAAAATGAAGACGTTGATGGATCTGTTTTGTCTGCAAGTGGACGCATCAGAATTGTAGTGGAGATGGGAGACTGTGGCCCACCCCTGGCTGTTGTTGCGTCACAAACCCAAGCTTTTTCAAACCGCGAGTTTCTGTTTGCTCTTGATTCCCCTTGATTTGAATAAAGAAACACTCATTAATGCAGTTTTATTCTTCAATTGTTATCTATATGTCCTCTATTATGAGAAAAATGCAACCAGATCACGCTAAAAACAACAAAAACGCAATTTTCATTGGAGTGGGTCCTTAAAGTAACTAACTAGAAAGAGATAGAAGCCCCAGGATGACAAAAACTGAGGTTGTAAACAGTGTTCCATAGTCACACACATACTGTATTACTCATTGCTCCCAAGACATTTTACAACTTTTTTCTGGTCTCTGTATATTCACAATGTGACCTTTTTCATGCTTAAGTTTGCCTCCCTTCTTTGGTTTGCTGGAGTTTTTGTTGTGCTTGCACTGTAGTGGACTTTACGTGAGCATTCAAAACGTACTCAAACAAAGGAAACAATCTGAGAACTTGAACGCTGGACAGCAAACTGCCTCAGGGTGAAATGTCTGCTTTCCAATATTCACAACAATAAAAGGTTTCTGTCTTTGGAGGGATGGTTAAGAGCTGAAGATCTTCATAGGAAATGAATCGCTCCAAACTCTTCAAGAAACTGAACTTTAACTGAAGTCAAGTAAAGACATTTTTAATCAAGTCAAAGACACAATATGACACAAAAGTACAAACATGTCCTCCAAATGGGCCCTTTTAAATTCAAAGTATTGCTGCACCATCCAGAAGTGAACCAAAGAAGGTGATGTCCAGCACATTATAAGGGTGGAGAAAAGAAAACACGAGAGTAAAACTGAAGAAGCACAAATCATGAAAAGTTTGGAAAACAGAAAGTGTAGTTTATAAAAGTAATTTAAAGACATCCGCCTGTAATAGGTCAGTAACTGGAGCAGATACAGAATTTGTTAATAAAAACAGACAGTAAAGTATGTTTTATTCTATTGTATTTCAAACTCCTAAAAATGAAAGAGACAAGGTTGGCTCGGGCCTCTTTAGAAGCAATAGTCAATTTGCCAGCACAAGTGACAAGGATTTTCAAGGATTGTTTCCCACCAGCCATGCCAAACTGACATCCTTGGAAAGTTCCAAAGGGCTGTCACTAGCAGCAGCATCTCTACAAAAACAGAAACAAAAAGCGATTCTCTATTGTTTACCTCTGAGTCTTCTTCCTCGCTGACAGCATGAGGAAAATGTCTTTGTACATTTTAGTTAGGCAATATTTCCCTAGCATCCTGAAAAAATGAACACCATTTCATTTTAAATTGAACACCTTTAAACAGGGCCCAGTTTAGTATGTTTTTCAATGTAAAATAAATGTTCCTTAAAAGCTGAGATGATTAAAATTGTTAGCTTTAGGTGAAGATTTTGATCTTTGGAATGACTCAATCAGCATTTGCACTTTCCTTAAAAAATGTGAAGGAGGACCTCTAACACATTTGGATGAATGAGACTCAAGAATCGGAATCCAACCAGAATGTGACCTGATTGGACCTGAAATCAGGCACATGATGCGTCACTCACATTGGACTTTGAAGCCACATTCATTATTGTCTGTGTTTTCAGAGTAAGTGCACCTTGTTGAAATTGCAAGGTAAATACAACCATTATTAGCCAAAAAAATTACTACAAGAATTCCCTTATAAATATTTAAAGATCAGCATTGCTCAGATATCTTTCCCTGGATGTGATGTGCCGTGAAGAATGTTGAGATGCCATCACGATTGAAATTTTTGCAGTTAGTATTTGTGGAAACCTCCTATGGAAACGCATCAAACTACAGTTTGATCATAAGACCTTGTGACATATGTGCTTTTGTATTTAAATGTTTTTGTTTGTTTGAGAGGAAAATACAACAGAGAACCATGGAGATGAGCGCGGCAGCAGAGTTAGAGCGTTCCACCTCTGATTGGAAGATCGCAGGTTGGGTTCACGCCCTTCTCGCCCATGTGTTGAAGTGTCCTTGGGCAAGACACTGAACCCCACATTGCTCCTGGTGTTGCCACCAGTGTTTGGCAGCAAAGTTGCCATCAGTGTGTGATTTTTTTTTTTTTTTTTTTTACAAATTAAGCTCAAAGCTTTGTTGTGGAAGATGGCATAAATACAATGAATGATGATGAAGTTCTCAAGCTGTCACTTCACTATGCAGCGGAAGATTGTGACTTGTAAGTTAAAATAAATTCGCAACAACTATGAAACAACAACATTTTGAGACATTTCAAAGAAAACTCTTTCAAAAGAGCACAGATGGAACTTATTAAGATTCTGCCTTCGGTTTATTTCTTTTTTATTTTTCAAAAATCCTTTCCCAGTAACAGTGTCCAGTTACTCCCAGAAATGTTGACTGACATGCTTTATCTCAAAAGGCAGATTATATTACCTAAGCAAGTGGAAAAATGACTTGAAAACTGGGTGGGTGTCACTGGGTCTCTACTTAACTCAAATCTACATGCTCCCACTGGCCCAGGGTAAAAATAATAACATTAGTTACCATTGCTATGTAGATGACACACAGATATATATTACAGTGACACCAGGAGATCAAGACCCTGTGTGTGCTTTTGGTAAATGAGGACATTAATGACTGGATGTGTCACATCTTTCTTCAGCTAAACAAAAACCAAACTGAGGTTGGAGAAAGAGTTGGAGGAGCTTCAGTCTATTCATCTAAAAACCACCAACGAGGCCAGAACCGAAGGTGTAGTGATGGACACACCTACTGTAACAGTGTTTATACAGGAATGCCAAAAAAAATCAATCAGGAAACTGCAGCTTATTCAGAACCCTGCTGCTCATGTTCTCACAGGAACCAAAAAAAGGGGATCACATCGGTCCAGTTCTGAGGTCTTTACACTGGCTGCCTGTCTGCCAGAGGATAGAGTTCAAGGTTATGCTACTGGTTTATAAAGCTTTGAATGGTTTATCACTAAATACACCTCCTGACCCAGTATGTACCAGCCAGACCTCTCCGCTCATCTGGATCTGGTCTTTTGTCAGTTCCGAGATTCAAGCTAAACATGGAGAAGCTGCATTCAGCTTCTATGCTCCACAGATCTGGAACAGACTTCCAGAAAGCCTTAGATTAACCAAAAACATCCAGTTTAAATATTTTAATCCAGGTTAAAGACCCACCTGTTCTCAGCAGCATAGGATTAGTTTGTATTCAATTTAATTTCAGTCCTTTTTTACTTTCTTTACATTTTTATTTCAGTGATAGCACTTTTTATTTTGTCTTGTTTCTTTTTATGTAAAGCATTTTGGATCGTCTTCGTAGACAAAATATGCAACACCAATAAACTTGCCTTCCCTCACATCTAACCAAAAAAACACTCAAAATGGCCTGTATTCCAGTGTAGTCAAAGCAGCATCAGAACATTTGAAAGGCTGCTCAGATTTATCACATGGGGATGAAAAATCTACCGGAATTTCTAAGAATTATTAAACAAAGATTTGGGAGACAAAATTCCTAAGAAAAAAATACTAATACAAGCTTATTTTGAATTTGCAACACTTTTTTTCATTTTTCAATTTAAAAAAAACAAACCAAACACAGCCTTGTTATTAGTACTTGTTTTAGGCCAATAAAACATATGCAAAATGTTTCTGGTTACCTTTGGGAGCAGGTTAATAGGTGCACAATGCAATTATCAGAGCTTTTTTTTTCATATTGCATGACAAAATAAAACAGTGCCCTTACATTAAGGAGGTCAGCTGTACCTTAATATCACCTGGTGAATTCATGCAGATGCGTATAACCTGATGGGTTCATCTCAAGGCCAAGACTGCATTTGCTGTTCTGCTGATTAGATATTGACACTCCACCCCCTTGCTTTGCAATGATATGGCCTCAAACATTCTGTCATTGTGTCCTTGTGTTTAATTCAAAGACTGTACACTCTGTTGAAATGAAACTGTTCCACACATTGGTTTATGCAGTCCAGGTTGTTTGCTGGGTAATGTCAGCCAAATGGCGATCCATTATGAAAACATGCAAGATATACAGGCATTCAAGATAGGAATCTGTTGTATTATCTTTTGTTTAGAAATGCTAATTGGTAAACATTTACCCAATATGCTTCAGTGTGTCTGTACGAAAGGGAAATGGAGAATGCACGGCATCAGGAAGTTATCTTGTTTGTTGAGAAGTGTCTTGGGTGAATAAGAAAACATAAACTAGAGTAAGATGTTGGAAAAGTTTTGGTTTGGTGAGGAAGACTGCTCAACACGCAGGTTAAACTGGATCGGCTGACCTTTTCAATGACAAGTCCCATTTTTGACAAACGATAATCCCAGTTCTGTGTATGACTAGTCAGCCCGATAATATCAATCTCCCATCAATGTTATTTTTTCTTCAGCCTTGTCGGCATTATCAGTCCTCTTAGCAGGGCGTGAGATTGAGCTTTCTGTCACGCCGCATTCCCAGGTGCAGCAGCACAGTGACGGGCGTCTCCTCTGTGAGCAGATAAAAATCCTCTGCTATCACAGCTCATTCAGGCCCTGCACCAATGTTAGACGCAGCCTTTTTCAAGATGTTTGTGATTAGCATAGCTCATTGCTAATGTCATTTCAGAGCCTACACACTAATGACAGTACTCAATATGGCTTTCATTAACATTCCGCTCACACTGGGCTGGGTCAGAGGTGGTAGGCAGACAGGCAAGTGAGCAAGATGTCCAGCAGAATACCAAAAGCAGAGCAACGCTCCACTTTTCTGAGGGTTGCAAACGTCTCTCAGTCATCTTTCAGTTTCACCCTTCTGCTGCTGACTCATTCCCCGCATACAGTGGCCACAAACAGACTATGATAAATGGGGAGGTAAGCTGGCAGGTCCCTTCTTCCATCTGAGTTATTTCCTCTGCAGATACTGAAACAGAATATATGATGGGAGTAAAGAAGAGTCATAAGCGCAAGTATATATGGTAGAGAGGGTGGGCAGATGGGTAGAAGCAATATTATGCAGCTCTTAAAAGTGTTTTTTTTTTTGCTTTTCCTGCTGCAAAGGCTTTCAAAAACAAAAATGGAACATTTCTTTTGATGAAAAAAAAAAGTGTTTACGGGCAGAAAAATAGCCCAGCAGTGACACGTTTAAAGAAAGCTCATCAGTCTGCTTCCCTTAATCTCCCTGTCATCTCGTGCCGTAAAGTATCCTTTGGAATATTGTTTCTTTTCCCGTTTTCTGGACACAACGCGACAATAATAATTGCTAGACAGTTATAATAACAGATGCTGACAGGTGCGCTGACAGATGGCTTTTTAAAGTCCAATGAGCTCGGTGGAAAAGATAAATAAATAATCGCGTATCATGTCAGAGCTTAGGTGATGCTGTTTGCAGCACCGTCACAGGAAGCTGAACCATTAGCATTTATTTTCCCCGCTAAGATGGAAATTCATGCTGGCAACATGCCCATCAGAGTGGCATTTAACTCCAAACAGGTGCATAAGATACTGCTTCTGATGTTGAACCACAGAGACACTGTAAGTCTCTAAAAATGAAAGCAGCAAACCTGTCCTTTAAAACTGACCTTCAGTGTGTTTGCGTGGGAGTATGTGCGTGTGTGTATGTGGGTAGGTGACACTCAAAATGGTAATCACATATCTCATTGCATGTATAATGAATCCCTAAGAGAGAAATGGGCAATCCAAACAGCAGACACATTTTTACAGCTGGTGTGGATAAAACTGATTGTTCACATTTGCACATGTTGGGATTAACTTCTGACTTTATCACCACATTCTCTGCTGCAGGAACAGTGTACTTAAAAAAAAATAGAAAAAGAAATGTCAGCATGTTGACCCAACTATCCGGTTATCTTTAAATCACAAACCGCTAAAATGACAACAGAGTAATCTAGATTAATCTAGACATTATATTGGATAATAAAAATGTCTTCCATATTCATGCAAGCTTACATGTACCTTTTCTTATCAGACAAACACTCTAAACCCCAAAGATATTAAGCTTGCTATCTTACATCACAAAGAAGAACCACAGAAAACCTCTCCTTAGAGAGGCAAATGGGCTTTGTTAATCTCGTCACCCTGACAACGCCGAAGAAAGAAAAATGAAGCATTGTAAAACGTGATGAATGTTGTCAAGGGGTCTATTTCTACCTAAACCATACCTTTCTTAAATCTTACCAAACAGTGACTAAAACCGTGATAAACAGGAGCTGGAGAAAAACAGCAGCTCTTAAAATAGCAAAAATCAAGTCCGTCGCATAAAAAACTGTGATATTTTACAGTTTATAAAACAAAGTTGTGTGAAAGACTCAACACCATCAGATGTTTGTTTCTGATCTTCAAATTCTGACTTGGAGTGTTAATCAGACAATCCACTTTATTTTGCATACTACCAAGTTCCCCTGAACTCACATTGAATAAGTGAACCTGGTCCACCTGGTTCAACGCTGTTATAATTCATTACAGTGAAAATGAAAAAAAAAAGGTCTAATCATCAGGTACGGTAATCCAAAGAAGAGAAAAAAACAGCCCAAAATGAATTGAAGCTTCCTGAACATTTTTTTTCTTTTGTTGTGAAACATGTTGGAGGGAGGAGGTTGCACGGGGGTCAAAAAGAAACGTATTCATAAAGAAAACATTTTATTCATAAAGAAAAAATGGTATTCATAAAGAAAAAGTTGGGCACAAATTTATATTTTGTGCACAACTTTGCAGAAAAAATATGAATACAACCTTTAGCTTAACGTTTCACATGTCTGTTTTGAATACGACTTTTCTTTGTCTTGAATACACATTTCTCCTGTTAAAGTACTTTTAAAAATACGTCTTGGGGTCACAGGCATAAACATCGAGTCCCGGAGCATCGATTCAACTGAATGAGCATGATAGAATTAAACTTTTTAGAATGATATTGATCCCCTGGCAGGAAAATTGTCTTCTTACTGTTGCTATGTTGGGAAAAAAGATATAAACAGCCAAGTCCTGCTGCTTTTAAAAACTTTTTTGTCAGGCGACATCAGCGGAGCATAAAAACAATGAAACGGACCTGGAAGTGGTGGCAAAACCTGATTGTGCACTTCCGAGTGCGATGTGAATGTACACAGTAAACCCTTTTGTGTTGTGTCAGTGCTGAACATACCGTACACTGAGAAAAGACTTGTTCAGAGCTAAAGCCAGATGCTTTTAGCTAAACTGCAGGAATTGCTGTTTAGAGCTATACTGTGACCAAATGGCGACTTTGTCTTTACATGTTCTATGTTTTATACCAAATGTTGATGAAAGTCATTGTTTTAGTTTCTGTTAAGTAGACACTTTTCTTTTGAAAGTTCTGTTATTTGAATCTGCACCGCGTGAATACTTCAGCATATAGGACATACCTACAGAATGTTAACTGTACAGCATGCAGGCATGATAATTGATAAAATTCCCAATGATGTGACAGTAAATGGAAGCTAACAGTGCCAAGACAATTACGTTGCAATCCATTCACTTCACTACCAGCCAAGCTTAGCTATTGTACTCTTACTCTTCACTTATGAGTAATCTGATCATTTTCCTTCCATAACTAAAGGTTGTGTTCTAAAAAGGGATGTGGTCAGCCCCCTTATTAAACCTTTTCATGTTTGACTGAGTGCAGACTGGCCCTTACACACATTTACTATCTCATCCTGTGATACAAAATGGTACAATGTGTGAATCCAGGCAGGCCAGCAGTCCTCGCTATGCTTTGTAGACAAAATGAAATATCTTTAGATTCTTTTTATACTTTTAATCAGCACATTGTAGTGTCATATATTTCTTAATTGTTGTTTTGCCCACAAAAAGTCCCACTCCAATTATATTTTTTCTGTTGTTTAATCGTTCTCAGTGGTCTTTTAATTTGATGATTATGCAGTTTTTATCAAAAATCAAAAAGGTCGTATCGTTCATTTTCTGCAGATGGCAGCTCAGATGAGGAAAACGAAGTCGTGTACATGGATATGTTTGTCTGCAAGTGGATGCATCAGCGTTGTAATAAAGAAGGAAGACTTTGGCTCGCTCAGGGCAGTTGCTACGTCACAAACTTGAGCTTTTTTTTTTTTTAATCTGCTCCTGATCTAACACAATTTGAATAAAGAAATAATCTTAAATTTATTGGAAACATGTCCTCCATCGTGAGAAAAAGGCTAAAAGAACATGTTAAGCACCTGGCTCAAAACTGTAAAACTGGATAGCTCCAATATTGCTCACCATTTTTGTTGCGCCACTAATGTTTTGTTGGGGTTGTAAGTGGCCGTAAACTAGCAGGAAAGTATGTAAACACAGAGATGATGGGAAGGGGAGTTGGCTCACTTCACGTCTACAGCACCGCCCACATCTCAGAAGTGAATTTCTAATGTCGCTCTGCTGAAACTGTGACCTAGAAAACGACACAGGTTCTTTGATTTTGGCTAAAAACAGCATAATTATAATTAAAAGACAACTTGGAACACAATAGATCAACAGATGAGTGGGACTTTCAGTCTGCTGGAGTTACGTAAATTGCATAAACGGTGGAAGAGCTACGGTAATCAAAAAGATCTCAACACTGGAGCTAAAGTTTGGGTGTTAAAGAGATAATAAATGAGCACCTATGGCTGTCATTTATTCTGTTGAAAACTGTATGAAACTTACTTTGTTTTCTGACAGGGATGCACAACAGCGTCATAAAAATGTTGTGTTCATAACCTGTAATTTGACAAAAGCCACAAATGACCTTGTGCCTCATGAACCTCCATGTCTGTGTACACTGTGACCAATCTGCTCCTCTCAACCAGCAGAATAATAATTCATTAATATTGTGAAAGGTGATAATACAATAAGATGTCTGTGGCACTGGGAATAGATGGCTGTGCTTTCTTGCTTCGAGCTGAGAAGATTGGCACAGTTCTCATTAGCACAAAGACTAGAAACATGGAGAAACAGCTAGCATGGCCCTGTCCAAATTTAGAAACTTATTAGCCCGCATTGAAACCCTGCACTCAGGCTTTTGTATTAATTAACCAAAGTACATTTAAAGTGTTGATTAGTACATTTTATTTTTGTAGAAGTTCCTTTGACTTCAGTTTTTCCCCGGTGTGTAACCTTTATGCTTAAGCTATACTCATTTACATATATTTTTAGCATGCATGCATTAAAGCTTTTTTCCACCTTTTCGTTTCAGCATGCATACTTGCAGAGAAATATTTTTTGTGCCAATCTATTTGAGTTTTTTTTTTGTTTTTGGCTTTCCTAAGTACTTTCTTTTTAGTGGCTCATTGTCAGAACAGAAGTTGAAGGTATCTGCTCACCACTGGATTTGTAAATATCTCTAACTACCTCCACAAAGCACCACCGGAAGAGTGTGTCTGCCAGACAAACAAAAGTAAAATATCTCCTTAATCTGCAGCAAGACTTTGATTGAGGATCGACAAACTGACCTACTGACCCACTGGCAGAACAACTTAGACAGGCTACTCTGTAAACAGTTCCCTCAGAGGGAATATCTTTCCACATTTATCCACACTGGATAACACTGCTGCTCAGAGCTCCGCTGACAGCACACTGGATAATTGGCTACCGTATGCCCCGATGGTCCTTGAGGGCTGTTCTCTTGTTCCACTGTAAATAAAGTAACACAATCCCAAAAGAGTATAGCCTTTTACTCTAACAAAGGTAAATAGAAGTAACAAAAAATTTAAATATGAATAGATAAAAATCTCCTATTGTTGCTGGTTAACTTTCCCAGCCACACTATGTATGTACCTCATCAAATGCATGCAGAATGTGCTGTTTCATATGGTTTGCAAGTTTAGACTTTCAAATACATTTTGCCTTCAGCTGTTTAAGGCCTTCCCTTACATCGAATTCCTCCTAGTCTGTTTTTTTCTTTTTGAATAAGATGTATTCACTGAACTACATCAAATGAAATATTAAGACTCTCATCCGTAAATGACAACTTAAATAAATAAGTCAATCAGCGACTGGGTTCTGAAGGGATCCAACTTTAATTTAGAAGAAATACAAAAGCGCAGGACTCGATGGCAAAAAAAAAAGAAAGAAAGAAAGAAAATGGCCTTAACTGAAAGATTTTAGAAAATATAACTAACCTTGTTTATCAACGTAGCATTCCTTTGATGCTAACAGTCACTGCACTTTTTCATTTTTTGACATCTGCAGTGTGCATTTGAATATTTCCGTGTTTCTCACAGAGCAGCTCATTATTAACTATTTCTGTAAGGAGTAGAGACCGCGGGGTGTTTATTTTTGTCTCAAATGTACAGAGCAGTGAAACAACTCTTAATAAAGAACCTCACAGCCGTGAGATTGCGGTATGGCGTGTTGCACCTATGATTCATTTTTGTTGTACGCAGAATGCTGATTACGATGTTAATATTAATTTTAGTGCAAACCCAGTGTGCTTTTTGTGTCTACTCGTTGTGATCTTTACCTGTCAAACACTTTTAGGCAATTAATTTATTTCATTATCCACTCATTTGATATGGCATGCTCTCTTTGTTTTATAAATGCTCATTAAAATCTTGCCTCGGGTTGTGTGCAGAGATACGTCGTCTACAGTTGTGGCTCATCACCTGCTGTGTATATCAAGACACTCTGCTGCACGGAGCACAAACTCTGCTTGAGAAAAACTGCAGAAAACATTCCCATCCCCGCGCCCCATGTGAGCTCTTTGATGCAAAAATGTAAAGCTTGGATAATATCTGGAGGACAGAGTTGACGTGCTAAGTGAGGTCGACTGAAACGCATAAACAGAAATATTAAAATTTTGAAACAGGCTCAATCTTTTACATATCCCAGTGCTTGGTGGGGGATTTTTAATCACGCTTTTTTAATTTCACATCTACAAAGGCTAAGAAAAATATCTAAGGTGTGTGCACGCTGTTAAAACTGATTAAGTGGAACTCAGAGAATGGTGTGCAAGATGTATTCTAACGTAGCTTGAAGACTGGGGGGGGGGTGAAGCGCTGAACGGTGAGGAATGCTGAGGAGAGGTGAGTGAAACCCTGATTGGTTAGGTAATGAGTGAAGCTGTTGCAGAATAATCCGGCAGGCTGAAGGCTCAGAGCATGTAAGGCAGGGCGAAATCTGTGCAAGGAATTCACCCGTGGGGTAATGCATGAGGTGTAAAACTGAACAATAATCATTGACCTCAGAACAAATAGTTTCCACAGAGGTTAATAAAATCATTTGGTGAAGATGGGGTGTAAAGTCAGGGTAGATATGCTGCAGGGGTCGATAGGGTGATAAGAAGAGGGTAAGCAAACAGGTCAAGAGAGGCAGAATAAAAAAAGAAATAGGAATCTGCGGTAGAGAGTGCGGTAAAAATTATTTTAGTACAAAGCACTTTACTACCCTCACAATACCGTGTAGCAGATGCCAGAGAAATTAAACTACATTCAAGATTTCAATCATATCACTTTCTTTATCTGAAGTGCTCAGTTAAAATTCACAGCACAGAGATGACAGTCTTTTGTTCAAATCCCAGTTTTAATCACTCTCTCATGCATATAGCCAAAACCTTCTGCGAAAAATAAGGGTGAGGCACAAAACAGTTTTAATGAAGTATTCTTCTTTAAGCTTCGCGTAGATTCGTAGGAGATTTTGGACAAATAAAAGTGAGTGTGAAAAGAACTTCAATATCAATCCAGTCTGACAAAGAACGGTGATAATAAAACAGAGTTCTAGACGAGACGTTTCTCTTTTTTTTCCTCCTCTTTCACCTCATTTTGAGCCCAGCAGGAAC
Organism: Adrianichthys oophorus; assembly: GCA_036245035.1. Classification (NCBI taxonomy): domain Eukaryota; kingdom Metazoa; phylum Chordata; class Actinopteri; order Beloniformes; family Adrianichthyidae; genus Adrianichthys; species Adrianichthys oophorus. The sequence continues at coordinate 23,515,537 of BSAI01000073.1, read as the reverse complement.
CGAACAGTCACGGTAGACTATTATCAAATTTTAAATTCACCTGTTTGTGCAAGTCCTTGCAAATGCAAACTGTTCCCTTAAATGAAATGGGAGAGGTGAGAAAGGTTCACAATTTCAAAATGTATTTACTTTAACAGTGTCTACAACTAAGGAAATGTTTTCAAATGAAATCATGAAATCTTTACTGGGTGTTAAAATGTAATAAATGCAACTAGAGATTGAAAACAGCACAATAGTGCTGACTTGACCGACTGAGATGTTGTTGCAGGACCTTGACACGGCTTTGAATATGTGAATCCATGATCATTTCAATAGGCCAAAAACTCAGTAAAAAAACAGCGGGACGAACTTTCAGTCAGTCATGCTGTGAAAGCTTTGAAAGGTGAATTACTTTTCTGCAAACTCCTCATGAATTTTGAGTTTCTTTGTTAAACAGATTCGTGAAATGTCAACATTTCGTTTTTTAAATAACGCAAGATAATTGTTGACATTTTTTTTTTTTATTACTCGGATGATAAACCCTCAGAGTTGACGGCGTATTTTCCTTTTCAGAGCTGTAACTGACTGGAAAGACACATTTTAGTAACCAAAGTTTCCGTCTGTGGAGCAGAGTCGTTTTTGTAGCAGAGTCACAGCAGAGTTTCCAAATGAGAAAATGAGCACGCTTGGCCAGCGGCTGACCCCAGCTGAACACTTTAGACCACATAGGTTATAAACAATCTAATGAGCACCCTATATGTGCTGACGGTGCACCAGCTGCTGTGGGCCCTCCAGAGCTGAGAATTTGATGTGTGGAAGCATAGAGAACTAAGATGGTTTACAGTTTGGTTTCTGTTCGATACAGTCACGCCTGTAAAGCAAATCCTTAAAATTAAGTAACTAACAATAATGTTTTAATTGAGTATTTACCTTCAGAAATTGAATTTGATGCTACAAACATAGGAGAAATAAGTCAAACATTCCTACTCTACTGGCAGATTTTCCTTAAATAAGCACAACCAATTATCTGTGTCACTAAGTCACTAAGACAGGTTTTCTCAAGCTAAGAGTATTATGTTTTTTAAAAACTTTCATGGAAATAAAATAATTGTTCTTGATACAAGGGTCTTTCCTTTCTCAAGATTCAGTTTTTGTCGTGCGGTTAAACAAGCATCTTTCTTGGCTACAGTATGTCGCTGGATTGCTCCGAGAAGATCAAACTCGAAACTTTCAGTTTAACTAACATTCCACACACTCACCCAAACAGAGAACTGTGCTCGTCCCACTGGAACCTGAACTCCAGATGAATAAAAACTGAGGTCAATCCAGGCTGAGGTGTGTTTGAGGTCAGCAAGGCCTCTTTTGTATCCGTATTATATTTAAGTTGTCATCTGACACAACAAAAACACTTTACCGGGAAATCTAGCTGACCTTAACTTTGCTGGCTGCATCCAGGTATTGCTATCACCAGACTCTGCCTTTCCGGACAACAAGTCATTTGCTCAGCATATTTCATAGATTCTAGACATTCAGCAAAGATGCATTGAGGTGAACTAATCTACTGGTATGTTGGTTGTCGCAGACTCTTGGTGAGGCAGATCTATATTTTTAAGCAACAACATTGTTTATCTACTGTTTTTTTGCCTTACTTACTCTGCAGTTTCTCACCATGTGGAAGGTGGATGTGAGTTTTCCAATCTCAATTCACATTTTCATTTATCCAAAAGGGGGCTCATTAAAGATACGCCACAGCTGTTTTTCTTTCACAACATTGTTTTTAATGGTTAGAATGAGAAATAACAACCTCTTTGGGGCGGGTCAGTTGAAGCCCCATTCTAGTCATCTTCTGATCTATTGTAAAAGTGTTCCCAGTGGTTTTTTAATTATGGTTATGTCATTTTGAGTCAAAAGGAAAAAACTGTGTCGTTTTCTAGGACATAGTTTCTGCAGATTTGCAGGAGTTCATTAAAAATTCACCTCTGAGTTGTAAGCGGGACTGTTGGTGGTGAGTAAGCTCCATTTCCCATCATCCATCTGTTTCCACTCTCTCTCTCCTCTTTTTTCTTTTGTGAAATTGGTCCCAGTAGTCTTTTAATCATACCTGCACAAGTTTTAGTCCAAACCAAAAGTCTTTTGTTTTTTTAGACATATTTTATCCCCAGCGGCAGTGGCCCCGCCCTCTTCCTCTCCCTGTTTACAGTGGTCTGTCACTCATTGTCTCACGTCTTTTGCGGTTTTGGTTTCTCTAGATGCCGTCTGACCTGCACAGCTGCACATTTCATAGTGCTGAAACTGAGCACAATTTGCTCCGATCACTCAAGCTGCTACCGTCACCTGCTGAAACGCCACATTCAGGTGATCCCATGAATGACACCAACATATGGTGACAGCAATGCGGCATGTGTTAAAGCACAATGGAGGGAAGAAGGACAAGACCTTCTTTTCCGTAGATGAATAAATTAATCTTGAGGCATCAGATAGAAACTGGATCTTACTGTATCTTTGGCTTTTTCTGCAGAGCATACGTACATATAAAATAAATGTATATTTACCATAAAAACATTGACTCAAAGCCAACAATTAGAAGACTCTTTTGCAAGCACATCCAACAGGTTTTTGAAATATGCTCTCACAACTTCTTTATTTTTTTGAAAACGTTAAACTAAATATATGGACGAATTCTTAAATATTTGGGGTAACACATTTTCTACTTTTAATTCACTTTCAAACTATCTCAAATGTTTGGAATACATTCACATTCGTTCCAAATGGCAGGTCACAAAAAATAATACAAAAACATTAATAAAATAGAGACTTCAGTGGGTTAGGAACTATGCTCACACTGACAACAAATGACAGCATTTTTCCCTTGATTTACTCTTGTTTATAAAAGATGAGGAGTCTTCTCCTATTCTTTTTTAAAACAAGTACTAGAAAAAACACAATTTCATGTAGACTTGAAGAAGCTCCAGCTCCATCAAAAACAAGAATGTACGATCAATGTCTTTATTTTCTTTTAATAAAGCAGACAATGCACTTTAATATCATATTCTACTTTAGTACAGTTTACAGTCATCTGAACAAACTGACAATTGAATCATTACACCTTTTAAAATGTAAACATTGCAATTTCTAAAAAAAATGTTCTTTCTAATATGCTCAGAAAAGCAACAATTTATTACTTTAAAGTAAAAAATTATTGTCAGCCATTATGTTGTAGGTTGGAAAATTCTTTGGTATTTTTCTTTTGCAAACATGTCCTTTTATTCACACAAAGCTTGAAAATAAAACACGGATTTTCCTATGAGTTTTAATGGCTTTTGTTATTTGACTACAAAATGGAACAATGGAACTGTGGGATATTTTGTTAGTTTCTTACTTCCTGTTTGATGCATTTGCTATAAATGCTCCCCGAATAACAATATTTGGCCCAGCCATGCATAATTGTATTATTTGCCTGACTGGATTATTTTACGATAAAGCAAACAATATTTAAATTGTTGGTAAACATACTAAAGTATATGATGTAAAAGCTAAAAAGAAACTTCTTTCAAACCTTTTTTGAAGAAAAGGATTTTAATTTTGAATAATTTAAACATCTTTAGTTATTTAAAGAAACCAAAAGGTTCTGGAGTTCCATCTATCCATTTTCTTAACCCACCAAGTCGCTTTCAGGGTCATGGGAGTCTGTCCCGGCTAAATGTTGGGTGAAGGAGATGGACACCCTGGACAGGGTTCTTTCTAGTCTGTTGCAGAGCCACTCAATCACTCCTACAAGCCCACCTCTGGACACTTCTGAAGGGACGTTTTTGGACACATGCACAGAGAGAACATACAAACTCCACATAGAAAGGTGTCGGCTGGGATTTGAACCAGGGCCCTCTCATTGTGAGGCAAGAGCGCTAACCACTGAGCCACCATGCAACTTGTTTAGGAGTTATGAAATGAAAATGGATATTCAAACAATTTATTTGAGCAAAGCAGTGAAAAAGTGCCAACCCCTCCATGATTCAAAAGCACATTAGACAGAGTTGACCCGGGGTGAGGCCTCTGAGGCCATCTGCCATTGCCGGTTGGGGTGACAGGAGAGAGGAAGCATCAAAGTCTTTGAATTGATTGTGTTGGCATCATTAAAGTGTGTACAAAATGGGTTTCTTCAAAGGCCCAGCAACAGCACTACCATGCTAACTGAAGCGAGCCACAACATCAACACAGATATTAAGACAAGCAGATAATACTTTTAAGTTTTGTCTTTATGGGGGTCAAAATCAGTCACTCTTTTATTTTGCGGTGGCTGATGAATAGTCTCATTCCTCAGTTTGTAAGGAGCACTGAAATGAAACTAATGAAGTTTGCAGCCTTGCAATAAATCCTACTTTTATTAAAGTTCTAGCTTTCAATTTTCATTGAGACAAGGTATTAATTAAACATTATAGGGGTTTTGCAGGCTTTATTTTGAGGAATTTAAGAGTGGTGCTTCAAACCAATGAGTTTATTCAGTCTGTTGTTAATGAAAAATGGAGTGTAACTAAATTATAATTGACAATCTGAATTTTTCATTTTTTTAGGTGCTTGAATTTGATGCAACTTTTAAAATCATCATCTATAGTTTATCCATCAGGCCTCAGTAAGTAGTGCTGTGATTTATTTGCTTTGAAAACCAAACCTCTGACTGAATTTTTAACACAGCTGTTGTAATTCAAGTGTTTTTTTTTTCTTTGCAGAAACTTAATTTTACACTGAAAAGAGATTTCTGCTTTGAGAAATGAGAGTAGGTGGTGATTGAAGAAAGCAGATGCACAACAGTTTCATAATTTTTCCTTGCTGATGAATTTATTATTATTGTTTTCGGAGGCCTGGGGTTTTCCTGCATGGCAGCACAGGGCGATTCAGCTCATTTGGCGAATGCTAATGTGATGGAAAAAAGATGAGGTCAGCAAGGCATCAGAGCCACCAAAGTGGGATTGATTCCAGATCAGATATCACTTACATGAGAAACATGGGTGTAAACGTATTGATTGTGAGTGCTAAGAAATCTTCAGTGCCTTTGGGTGGATTAATGCTGCTGGAATCAGAATCAGCAGAGTCCTTCTCCTCTGGTCTCGTCCTTCTCTGACAAGGTCGTGATTATCGGGGATCTGATCCCTACACCTCTTCCCACAGTTGGCCTCACAGCTTTAACTACCGGTGAGCATTACTTTGCTGGAAATCACACTTTCTGAAGGTGTTTAATTAATAGCTACAAATTCTGTTCTCGGGACTATTCCCTCCAGTACATCCACAGCATCAAACACGTGAAACAACCCGGCTTCTTTCTTTGTTATTTACAAGACGACAACGAGTTAAATAATCTTGACGAGTAGCCCGACAGTGGGACGACTTCCAGCATGTATCTTTAGGTGCCTCTCTTTTTCATTGCAGTTTTATTTCTCCTTAATTCAGCTGGAAATTTAAAACCGCCAAAACGAAACAGCTTCTGTAAAAATATCTAATCATTCACAAGGTGACACTTGTAGACCCCAGAGGCGGCCCTCCTTCACAAGTCTCAATGATAATCTGCACTTACTTAGATCATTGATTATGTCTGTGGAAGAGAAAGTCTATTGGGCATTCAATCCCTCCATTGCACAGAGACAAAGGAACACGAAACAAACAAGATTAATAATAGCCCGCAGTGCTCATCCCTGGGGCCGAGCAGCTAACAACTCTTGACAAACAGGGTTTAGAACAGCAGATGGATTGTCTGTAGAAATGAAGGGAATGTGCAATGGGAGTGCAATGAAGAGCGCTGGGTGCAGGCTTTTCCCAGAGTTACTGCGAACAAGCCTATGGAAATTAAATCAGCCTGTGACAGTTCCCATCGACTGACTCCACCTGGGGGACGGTGACCACAGATATGAATATACACTAATCAGGCTTTTGTTTTATCTGGAGAAATGAGTGCGTTTAATGATCAAAGACAACACTTATGTGGTTCAATAAAAAGAGAGCCTGTTCTTGGGAGATTTACCGCTGGGACACGGAAGAAGTTGGACAAAGGATTGGACAACATCTTTGCTGGCTGTGATGAGAATTGTCTATTAGACAGAAAGGAAATAAAAGAAACAGTTGTCTTGTTATATTTGTGGTAGATTTGTTCTCACTAATATAATCTTGCTCATAATCCCAAACTGGTTCAGTTCTATTAAAGAAAAAAAAAGGTTCAAATGGAGCATGATGACAAAAGTGAGACAAAGTCATAAAATTGGTGATTAAACAGAATAACAGAAGCTGGTTAGAGTCTCACTCTGATCATCTTTTGATCTATTGTATATAGATATAAATATAGTATATCTATCTATCTATCTATCTATCTATCTATCTATCTATCTATCTATCTATCTATCTATCTAT
>BSAI01000073.1:23458837-23509155 GCA_036245035.1 Adrianichthys oophorus | reverse complement strand
TATCTATCTATCTATCTATCTATCTATCTATCTATCTATCTATCTATATAACAACGACAGATTTTTTGTCAGAAAATGTTCATAGCTGCACTCAAGAAAAAACAATTACAAGACAATTGTACAAGACAGACTTGCAAACACAACAGAAATGGGAACAATTGTGAAGGAAATATATGCTGAACTAGAAGATAAGAACTCAAAAAGAACTTTGTCATAAAAGGTGCAAGAAATAAACTATCTACACAACGGCAACTTCAGACGGACTCTTACATGAAGAATGTTACAAAAACCTGTAGAGCCAAAGCAATCCAGCACATCTTTGTATTTCTGTTCATGTAATTTGCAAAAGGGTTTTTATAGTCCTATATACCAACTGTAGTTTGCACGTTAAACTACAAGCTTTTTGACACTACCTTTTTCCATCTGCTCCTGATTCACCACAATTTGAATAAATAAATAGTTAGAAAAGCAATGTTAATCTTAATTTTCCTCATATATGTCCTCCACCATGAAAAAATGCTACAACACATGTTAAAAACTGAAAAGCCCAATTTTCATCAGAGTCAGTCTTCAACAACTGCCTGTTCTTTACTCAACCCCGCCTGCCTAGTTCTATTTATGTTTTAGTGTGTTCTCTCTTTTGAAAATCATTGAAAGCACTCCTTGATATTTTCCCTTTATTTTTTACAAACCAAATATGTCACTGAATAATCAATGTCTGGCTGAAGCTGGAAAGAGCTCCCTATAGTAGAAGTCAAGCAACTGGGACCTTTTTATGCCAGTTATTATACCTCCTACTGTCAACTTTTCCCCTGTTTTCAGAGCCTTATTACCAGGTACAAGTGTCAGTTTACTGCAAAACTCCGCTTTATGAATTCAGCGTGATGAAAGAAAAGAAAAGAGAGAAAAAAAAATCAAAGTAGCTGAGATACACTTGAAGAGCTCGTACTTATTTCAAGGTTTATTGTTTGTTTTGGTGGGTTTTCAGAAATAATTTAACATGTTTTAGTGTTTCAAAGACGTTTTCCTTTCTTATATTGTTCCCAGACATGTTCTGACACATTTCAAACAGAAAAACTCCCATTTCAAGCAGCATGGTGTCTTCAAAAGTCTGTGCAAATCAATACATGCATCCTTTTATAGACAAAAATAAAAGACTTTCTTGTTAAGAGTTGGTTGTTTTATGTGTAGGTGGTTGCATGCATTACCATTTTGTTAAAAAATGCCTGTTTCTCTGTTGGCTTTAATACAGCTGGGAGGCTGGTTCCCCCAGTTCAATAACTGCAGCAAATAATTTGAGACCACACATAAATTGAACAGAATTGGCTGTGATTGCAACTGTAACCAAAATGAATTTGTTTTGGCCGATCAGTAATCAGTATGCATGCCATGTAGGATGAGTAAAAAGAGTGCAAAGCAGCGCATTGGTGCACAAAAAACAATTGTTAGGATCCAAGTGCCCAGCCAGGAACAGGGAGGGACGAAAACACCTTGGAGGTGGAATGCATAACTGAACAACCATGCACAGGTGTGTGGCCTCTTTGCCAAACTCACAGCTCCTCCCACTATTCTTGAAAAAAAAAGCCAACAGGAAACGACACCATCAAACCCTTTGTCTTTTTCATGCAGCCATTCTCCTCCATTTCTTTGTATGCCTGCTTTGTATAACTGAAAATACACAAAAGCTACCAGAGAAGATCGCCCTCACAAGGTCGTTTCCTAAATGGGGACTTGGTACAAGCCCTTCCAATCAGACACCCTTGTTTTTGAGCTAAATGTCTTACTCTGATCATCTTTTGATCTACTGTAAAAGCCAGATTCCCACAAGGGAAACAAAGACGTACACGGATCTATTTGTCTTTTGGCCCGAGGATTTTAGCTTCTATGTGACAACTACGAGCTTTTTCCAACATTATTTTTCCCTTTGCTCCTGATTCTCAACATTTTGAATGAAGAAACTGCAATTGTAATCTTAGTTTTAAAGTCCCTTTAGTCTGTTACTTACTTAGGTGTGAAATTTATTCCCCGCATTTGACCCAATGAGTAATGAGCTGCAGACAGCTACACTTGGACACCACTTGGTGGTTTAACCCTTCAATGGTGAGTGTCACAGTCCCATAGAGTCTTTGCAATGACTTGGCCTGGATTTGAACCAATGACCTCCCAGTCTCATGACACACACTCATCCACAGGGCCACTGAGCTGGTTTTCTTCATATATGTTCCAGATTATCAGAGAAAAAATGCTACAAGAACATGCTAAGAAAGTGACAAACATAGTTTTATCTTATTATGTTGCCCAAACTGTCCAATAATATGTGTGCCTTTTGTATGTTTAAGGTAGTACTGCAACAACAGAACCTATTACATTTCAGATGTAGATGCGTCCACACAACATGCAAGATGTCTGATACAGTGGGGTTGAGAATAGCTCCAGTTCCACACAAGCCTGGGGTTAGAGCAAGCAGGTCCTGCTGTGATGGATCACATCGTCTTCTTTGGCCCGGTAGTCATTAAAGTGAAACTGCTTGTGATCCTTCCTTGCTGGCGATAGCTCTTGCTTTTTTTGTTGTTGTTGTGGTGCACAGCATTGTTTGAAGTAGCCGCCGCTGTTGGAGTTTGCAGTCATTTGAGCTTGTTGTGCTCCTGCTGACCTCTGCAGCTGCAGCATAAGGTAAGTGTGCAGTCCTGACATGAGACTGTTGAGCATGCTTGTTTGTCACTTTTCATGTCCTTAGAGCCTAAAGTTGCCAAACAGTTGCTGGGATTCTTCCTGATGTTCCTATAGAGCACTTAAATGCCCCCTGGCACTGCCTCTGCATACTCACCATTAAATTCAGATTTTAATGGAAAGAGATGCTTCTTTTAGTGGAACTGAGACAGCACTTGAATTAATACTTTGGCAATGATAGAATATGAATATATTTAACATTTTATATTACAGCATTTATTTCATTGACACAGACTCACATTTTTGCCTATTACTAGACAGCCGGCTTCACTAATACGTCCAAAGACTCACTGCTCACCAGAAGCAAATATAGCCAACAGGTGTTGGAAAATCCCAGCAGGATTGTGCATTTACCTCAAATTAAAATAAAAGCGAGATAAGGAAGAAAGTAAGACAGAACAAAGGACGGAGAGAAATTCTGTCTTGAATTAAGCAGAGTCGGGTGGAACGATGTAAAGGTACAACTCTTAATTTTGTGCACATGTCTGTGAAAACCTAAGATCAGAGATCAAATCCAGTTGCTGTCAGGAAACTACACCCACTGAAAGTCCCCAGGCAGCTGGCAACACTGTGCTGATGTGAAGACCAACTGCTCCCGACACATTTAATCAAGTGAGAAGGTCTACATTTAGACAGGCAAGGCCCACAGGGAATGTGCTGAAGGTTCTCATGGCAAAATGAAGAGAAGGAGAGAAAAAGACCAACTCCTCTGTGCTGGATTGATTCTTTTTTGTCTCAGAATGAAATTCACCCATTGCTGTTTGAATACATCACCATTCTAAACACCATAACTTCAGATGGAACTTTGAAACCATTAGAGGAGATAATACATTAAATATTACGATTAACAAAACAATGTTTTGCTTTTGCTCTGATTTGTAGTGTATGAAACAGCATTTTCCCTCCGTGAACTACCACCTGAATGTGGTGGAGGGGTTTGAAAGCTCGAGTGATTCCCAGGAACTATGGTTGTCTGGGGCTTTTGCCCCTGGTAGGGTCTCCAATGGCAGACAGGTCCTGGGTGACAAGCCAGACAAACTGGCCCAAACCTCAGTCATGGAACTTGGCTTTTGGTACATGGAACGTCACCTCTCTGGAAGGGAAGGAGCCTGAGCTTGTGCTGGAGGTTGAGAGGTACCGGCTAGATATAGTTGAGCTCACAGCCTGGGCTCTGAAACTCAGTCACTGGAGAGGAGTTTGACTCTCTACCATTCTGGAGTTGCACATGATGAGAAGTGGTGGGCCGGTGTTGGCATACTTGTGAGCCCCCAGTTCAGCTGCCAAATGTTGGGGGGTCGGATCCCTTCACCTGAAGGATGAAGGGACACAACCCCCACTGTCCTCCACGTCCCCCCACAACCCCCACCATCCTCCACCTTCCCTTCACGGTGGGCGACAGATCTCTGACAGTGGTTTTGGCCCACAGGTCATACAGCAGTTCGGAATGCCTGACCCTCTTAGTGTATCTCGAAGGGACACTGGAAAGTACCCCAACGACGGACTCCATTGTCCTCCCAGGGGACTTCAGCGTCCACGTGGGCAACGACAGTGGCACCTGGAGGGGCATAATTGGTAGGAATGGCCTCTCTGATCTGAACCCGAGTGGTGCTTTGTTGTTGGATTTCTGTGCTCGTCATAGTTTGTCCATAACAAACACCATGTGTGAACACAAGGGTGTCCATCAGTACGTGTGGCATCAGGACACCCTCGGCAGGAGATCAATGATTGACTTTGTAGTCGTTTCAGGCGATCTTCGGCCGTGTGTCTTGGACACTTGGGTAAAGAGAGGGGCAGAGCTGTCCACTGATCACTACCTGGTCATGAATTGGATTCGCTGGTGGGGATTGAGGCCGGAAAGACCATGCCGACCTAAACGTACTGTTAGGGTCTGCTGGAAAAGTCTGTCTGAGCACTCCGTCAGGGAAGTCTTTAACTCTCACATCCGGGAGAACTTCAAACAGGTACAGAGGGAGGCTAGTGATATTTTGTCTGAATGGACCATGTTCTCCACCTCCATTGTCTCTGCTGCTGTTCGGAGCTGTGGTCACAAGGTTTCTGGTGCCTGTCATGGCAGCAACCCCCGAACACGGAGATGGACCCTGGAAATAAGGGATGCTGTCAAGCTGAAGAAGATGCAGCCAATCAGAATGGAGTATTCACCTGGACAATTTAAAGTGCAGAAACACAATATTTGTTTCTTATGGCTGTTGCACATGGTTGTATATCAGCATCTTTGTTTTCCTGGAGTAACCGCAGGCTCACACCGCATGCAGTCCAGCTCCGGTACGGACGCCGGAGTCTTTACGTAACATGAAAAGTGTGAGAGGCACTCACACTGCATCCTGTCCGGTCCAGCCTCTTTCGCGCTCCGTATTCGTTTAGTTGATTTCCAATTTTTCTGGATGCCGGAGCTGATCTGTAGCACTTTATTTAAGTTGGGGCAATTGTTTTCATTAAACCAAAACCATGCGAGCAAATGTGAAGTGCATCCGGTACATTTTTCACAATAAAACCTATTTTTCTCTTTGACTTCATATTTAAATGGCAGATTCTCGCTTGAACCTATGTGAGATCAGAGGTTTGCAGCAGAGGCTGTCTGCAGGAGAACCGCTAGCAAACTGTAGTCAGTGTGAGTTACCAACCGTGGCTAGACCTCTCCGGCGTCCGCACCATGGCCGGACCGCATGCAGTGTGAGCCCGGGGTAATACTGCAGACATAAAAGTCTTTAGACTTCTGCTTGTCGTACTGTTGATGTGTTTTGTGCGCACACATTACATTTCTGGGATATCTGAGTTAACATGTTACAAATTTAAACCTTTCAGACAATAAAAATGAAGAAAACATGTTCTCTGTGGCCTTTTTTTGTTTAAAAGTGGCATTTTGTCGTATAAAATTGACCTAGTATAATGTTGTGATTAACGAACAAAAGTTGCAGAATGAAAACTGTAGGTGTAGTGATTCCTTTACTCTGGATTTTCCCTACTTCACTGCCTTTGTTGGGCACCGCAGTTACTGTGGTTTCCAGTGGGCTGTTAACTTTTTTTTTGCTCGTTCTCAGTTTGATTTGGCAAACCATCTGCTGCAGAAAACTATGTTTATTAGTTTGACTTTCAAATCTGACAGCAACCTTGAAAATGTGAGCAAATAGGTAGCTCAGGTGTTTAAAGCCAGTAATCCTGATTAAATGAAGGTGTGAGGTGTGCTGGGGGAGAAACTGGACTGTGTTGGATCAGAAACAAACACATTGTCTTTCATGTCTCCTTAGAATCAAACATCAGAGTCTGTGACTCCATAGAGGTGCAGCCAGAATCTCTTCATTAACTCAAGAGGTAGCAAGAACCCAAACTAAAAGGGTGTACTTAGGCTAAACTTAATAAATGAACACACAAACAATTATAATTTAGCAAAATAGCTGAGCAGTATCTAAATACGGCTATTATGGTGACCAATAATCAATCATTTTGGAGTTAAAAGTGTGTATGTGCCCCAGTGGCACATAGAGGTGACAGATTTTTCCTTCTGCTTACGGCACACCAGAGCCTTGGAAAGCTCAGGAAGTGACTCCCCAACATGCTGCTTACTGGAGTTATGTGGCAGGCGGGTATTGTTTAAGGCATCACGAGTGGCTGGAGAGGGAAGAGCGACTCAAAGGAGTGCAGTGCACAGCCTCAAGTTGGAAAACTAACAGCCAAGTAAACAGTGTTTACATTATACTGAACTCCAGCAGCGCCAACTTCACTATATGTAAATCTGTTATTTTATCTTTCTAATGTACACACACATGCATGTCACAATTATTCATTGTAGTATAATAAGACTGTTTTTTTCTGTACATTCATATGTGAAATATTGCATTCTCTTGCCCTGGGGTGAAGTTTCATAAATTAAAGTGAGAGTAGCATCTTTTCTCAAGCCTATCAGGTCATGTTCATTATTCAAACAAACAGACGTTGGCACAGTTTTCATTGCCTACAGGTTCTATAGTCTCCCTGAAATCAGTTTAAAAAGTTGCATAAGAAAAAAACAAAGAACACAATGTAATAAGACGAATCAAAAGTGAAATCTCTTAACCTCTTTAGTTGATACAGTACACAGCACAGCTGCATAACTCTCGCATTTGCATTTCAGATCACAGTAACTCATCTGCTGCCTTTACTGAAAACTTTCTATAGGCCTTCAGTTTCCACACTTGATCAAATTCTTTAAGACTTAATACATAAAAGCTGTGTTTTTTCTCATGGCGTCTTCTTGACCTCTATCGCAGTATCATCTGCGGTAAGAGCTCTATCCATTTTGTTTTCTATGTAATGAGGCGCTGGCAACATTCACCAGTGATGAGGTCTTTCATCACTCAACTGACTGCACAATGCTTGTACTCATGTAGCTGAACATATGGAGAGTACTATTAAGGTCTGTTCGGTGGTTTCAGCTGAGACACATCTCATCTACCAGCCTAACACAAATGGCATCAGCAGCGGGAAAGAACCAAGCCAAGGGACTCTGTATTAAACCTACTTTCCCATAAACACCACTTGTGGATGAATCACTGCCAGGATTCCTGTAAAATGCACTTTGGAAGCCTAACTTCAAAAGTTGGATTACATAGTTGTTGTGATACAGAGGATGGGATGTTCTTGTTCGAAGGGTTTTCAGCATTTTGTTGAGGCATTATCCGGCTGAGAGTTTTGTTTGTACACAAACAAGTCCATTATTAGCTGTTATTTTTCATTAGAAAGCATCTTAACAAAGGGTCAATAATACATAGTTCATATTGTAACATCCTTGAATATTAGTTGTTTTTTTTTTTTTTTGTTCTTTTACCAGCCTTTGAGTCAACATAATAAAAGCTTAAATGATGATTGTACCCTCTCATCTTCTCATTGGCTCATTTGTTTTTTTTTTTGTTAGTTTTGAGCAAAAAGTGAGCATGGATAATTGCTTTATTGTTTAAAAAGTATTCATCTGGGCTTTCTTTTTGGTAAACAGGTTGCTGCACTCAAACAAATCAGCCAAGGGACAGCTTTGTGAGGACAGATGGTCCTTGCTTGAGAAATGATCTTGTTTACATAAAAATTCCACCGTGTATGTGTTATACAAACAAAAGGTTTATTGTTTTTTAAGAGCATATATATATATATATATATATATATAAGTCTTTAAGAAAAAATGAATTTAACTTCATGAATGATGTTTTGGTGACATTCACCACGCCTTGACAGCAGCATCAGCGTGATTGAGCAGGAGGAAAGTGCTCAATCTTAGCTCAAGGTGTAGAGGTTTACTAGGGATTATTTGCTGTCATCATTTTCATGTAATAATTTCACTCTGGACAGGACTACAGGTCAAGATTATCTGGCATCTAACAGAATGAACATAAACATTTTGTCAATTGTGCACAAGAAAAGGACAAAAAAATACACGACATGCCATAGATTTTTGGTTACTTAGATCAGTCGTCTCCTACCGGTCCATGGGACAGTTGGTACCAGGCTGCAGAGAAGAAAACTCAAGTTGCATTTGTTTCACTTGATTTTGTTTTATTTTGGAAAACTACTGGATTTTCTCCATCACGTCCGACTCATTCTTGTCGCATGTCAAGCCGCTCGGTCATGTGTCAAAAATACACCAGCTACTTTCTTAAAGTCACTGCTTTATAGGCTAAAAAACAATCAGACGGCCACTTCAGCCTTCTACACACCGGTCCATGAAGATATTTTGACATTATTGTTTTTAGTTATTTTTTTTATATTGTCCTGTCCAACAGCTGAGCAAACAGATATGAGCTGAGAGCCTCTTGTGTCAGACAGATTTTACTGTCACAATGAAGGGTTCTAAATCATCAGACACACAAGGTGGATATTCGTATAAACCCCTTTTGTAATTTAAACTAAGCTTTATTTATATACATTATGTTTGTGTCCTTCTTTTTGTTGAACCGGACAAGAGATGTCGGGGGAGCTCAAAAGACAGGGGAAAAGGGTGGGTTACAGAGGTTAGAAGATGACTACAGGGGAGGGAGGATAGAATCATAACACAACAGGCAACAAGATGCTGGAAGTTTAGAATCATTGCAGTCAAGTGTGAATGTTAGTCTAAAATGGGCGGGGCCTGTCCACACACTCAGCTGTTACAAACATACCTGCTGGTCAAGAGTCCTCACAAACCTATCAACATACAGTTCACACGCACACTTATGCATACAGACTAACACATGTAAAGTTTTTCATTCTGTCACGGAAACTAATTGTGCAAAGACGAGCCAACACATGCGCTCAGGTGAATGTTTATGTTAAATTAAGGTGGATGATGGAATGTAAAGTGACCCCCCCCCCCGCATCTGTACTGTGGGACCAACGGAGGAGATCCACCCGCCTGGCAGTTCAGCCAAACACCCAGACCAGGGCCCGCATCATAAAAACACGGACAGCCTCCGGGCTCAGATAGAATGCGATCCCTCGCTCGTGGTCTTGCCAGAAAACTAACTAACTACATTTTGACATTAAACCGATCCGTGGACTAAAAACAGTTGGGGACCTCTGACCTAAACGTCCATTTCTCTGTCCATCTTGTTTGCCTTATAGCAAAATTTAAGGAAGTTTGTGCTTTGTACATTCTTCTAAATGTCCTGAAAGCCCGTCTAATGAAAATAACAACAAACAAATAAGTAAATAAAGCAAAAAAAAGGTCAGTTGTCATTTGTAATCAACGAGCATTTATTACTTATAAATTACATGTTCGGCCTGATATATATTTGCCAACTCATTGTATGATGTTTTGATGATTTTCTTCAAACGATGCAGACTCATGAGTGCGATGATTAACTTAATAATGTGTCAATACCAATATAATGAATAAGAGGTGAAAGTAAGGTGAGTGATTAGCATTTCTTTACCAGAAGTCTGTTTACAGAGACATGTCTGTAACTTTGTTTTTGTTATTTTGTGAGTGAATGGCCTCTTGACATTAACATTGATGTTGAAGTGCTTGTCTTTCTCAGCAGTACACCATAATGCGCAGCTCTGGATCCACTCATGAATTTCAACAACACCTACAATACAAGATCATTTCATGCACGTTGTGAGTCCACAGCGTAGAAATCCTCTGCTTCAACAGGGTGTGCGGCCTCTGCAGCATCTCCGTAGCTACTGTTAATTTCACTCTTCACACATCCATCTGGTCTTGTGTGATTTCTCAGGTGTGTGATAAAAGTTGTGTTTTGGGTGTTTTTAGCATGTTCCTGTAGTATTTTTCTCACAATGGAGGATATATAGTAGGAAAAAAAAACTTAAAATTGCATTTCTGAGCATTGCTATGTTCAGAACATTGTAAATCAGTAGCTTATGAAAAAAATGCTATAAAAAACTTTTTATTTGTGATGTAGAAAATACAGTGGGCAGGCCACAAGCTCCCTGCTCCGCTCCATTCTGATGCATCCACTGGGAGACGACTAGATCCATGACTGTCTTTGTTTTCCTCGTCTGAGCTGGAATCTGCCTCAAAACTGGATGGCTGGATGGCTCCAATATTGCTCCTTAGGTTGGGGCTGTAAGCTAGTGGGAGAGTGTGTAAACAGAGAGCTCTCAGCAATGGGAAGAGGAAGGGGGGTCGGGGTTGCTCTGCATCGATAGACCCACCCCCAACTCAGAGGCGAGTTTCTAATACCATTTAAAATAACTCGAAAGATGATCAGAGCGGGACTGTAAGTTCTAAATCGACCATAATCAGAACTACAATTCAAATCAAGCTTCTTGCACTAAATCAGTGCAGTAAAGCTCCTGGCTCTTCCAGGGTGGTCGTTGCTTTCACTAATATTACCCAAACTTCTGTAACTAAACTAATTTTCCACCGTGGGGAGACTGAACATGGACAGATGTTGGTTTAAGAAGAGAACATCACCTTGGGAATTTGTAAGTCTTCTTTCTTCAATGACAACTGTAGATTCACAGATCAGCATCTTCTCTGTGGTTTTTGAGTATGCTGCCTAACTACCAGAGTGGAGTGCAGGACAACTTAAAAAAAAATTGGTAAATGAGCACGAGGCGTATGGCGTGTCAACAGCAAGCCAAGCAGCCAGTTCCCCCAACCCGAAAGAAAACATCTTTGACGTAAAATCACTGTGATGTTGTAGGTGTGAGCAGAAATCTCCATCCCCAGAAGAGATGTCAGAGCAGACAGACCTGTTCTAGGAAGAGAAGAGTCACAGGGCCTGCGGGCTGATGAGTCACTTTGAGGCAGATCTGAGGATACCTTCATGGCTGCAGGCGCTGGAGATTTGTCAGCCATACGCTCTTAAGCCTTCAGCTCTACAAGACACTGTCTTATTCCTCTTTTCTTTTTACACAAATATTAAACCACAGTGAAATACTAACCTTTTTCAGATGGAATTTTAGGTTTTATTGCAATTAAGCTTTAGGCCGAAGCTTAAACGACGATTTTTTTTCAAACAGAGAAACGAGTTTCTTGGGGAAAAAAAAGGGGGGGGGGGGGGGGGGGGTATTTAAAATAGGTTTAGAATAACTGTCTCTACAGGGCTTAAAGCTCTCAGATAGAAAAGCACAGATTTTGTTTTAAGTTCATAATGTCGTGGAGCAGAAAATGGAAGTTTCCACAGGGCTCTTATCTTTGTGTGTATTAGAAATTACTTTTTTATCTTTCAAAGACTGTAAAAAGTGATGAACTAAATGCAGTGCGTAAGGTTTCCCCTAAGCAGTCCAAAAGATTACCTAACTCCATTATACAGTAATTTGAAAGTAAGGTAAAGGTTAATGATGAAAAGTGAACTGCTGTCTGGGGCCAACGGTGCAATGGTGGCTTACAGAGGATTATGCACAAATGTTTTATAGAAATGATTTAATGCCTGAAGAAAATGTTTTAGTGATTAGTTAAACAGATGTAGATAACACTGCTTACCACTTGTCTTATAAGATTTTTTATGATAAAGCACTTCACTTCACTTACTCCACAATGCACAGTACTTGATGTTCTGCTATGTGGGATCTGTAAGCATTGTGCAGGATTTAGAGAAATGACATCTTATTTGCCCCTCAGGCAGAGATCTTCTGCTCGACACAACATCTGAGAAACAAAAGCAAAGAGAATGGTGGGAATAAAGTAGATTAGGGTGAGTTTAAATCCAGTGATGTAAAATGAATGAAGGTTAAAAAAAGAAATGAAAGGGATGACGTAATCTCTGAAAACTACATGACGAAAGCCATTGCCTCAAGCTTAAATCGATTTGAAAAATCTATTTAAAATATTCACATCAATGAAAAAGGCTGATATTTAGCAGTATACAGAAACTTTTGAATTTGAGAGCATGACAGTAACATAACAGCACTGTTGAGGAGTTCCTTGAAGTACAAACAGTTCAATTTTGCCCTCAATAGAGCAGAAATAGGCTTAGCTCAGCAGCTGCAGAAATGAAAAAACGGTTCGGGATGCCAGACAAATTGGTATTTTTCTACCAAAAAAGGCAGTTTTCAACTGAAATGATTTTCCCCTCAAAAGAGCACAAACTTCCGCCTACAGATGGGGACTTCCGGCTAATGATGCTCCGGCGCCATGTTGTTGTCTGCGGCCAGCTCCTCTTGCATTGTTTGGCAACAACTAACAAATCTGCTTTTATACATTCATCCTATTTAAGTTTACAGGGATTTAAAACAAAGTAACTTCATTCAAATTCCATGGAAAAGTACAAAAGAAAAGAGCAAACCAAACTTTATCTCCAAGTACAATCAAAATGAAACAGAACCCAAGTGGATGAAAAACACCAACAAAATGATTTGAGCCTAGACATGGATAAACATCCCGGACGAGCCCCCAATTTAAGTGATGCTCTTCTGTCTGTGTTGGGGATCTGAATGAGCATGAAAGCAGTCTAGTCATACTTTGAACCCAATAACAAAAACCACAGAAAGATCATCTCTATAGAAAACTATGTATATTATATGAATGATAAACAACAAACAGTAACACAACAGTAACAGGTTTCAGGGTGAACCATGGGCTCACAACAAAACCCACCTGCATAAATCCAGAAGTCTTACCTGAAATTGAAAGGAAATTAGGCAATCAGATAAATGTGTGGGAATCCACACATTTGCACAGGGTTGGTAAGGTGCCAGTACTCTCACTTTACTAATGACTAGAGTGTAGTGCAGGGGCGCCATACAACAGCATCACCTGTGCATGCAACAAAGACTGTACGAGCTTCAAGGGAACTGCAAGAAATCCCTTGAAATGCAGCTCCTCTTCTCCACGATCCTCCACAGGCCAGGCTAGCCCAAACACCTCCAGCACCGGTATGAATCTCCACCCCCGTACAGGTGTGTGAGATTAATGTTTACAGAAAACAGACTTTGCAAACAGGTTCATGTGGTTCAGAAGGACAACATCTAAAGCTAATTCATAGTCCACTGAAATTGTTACGCTAAATAAAAAACAGTACATCGTTCACAAGTACCCCTGTGGAATTTGTTTTTTATTTTTAACTTGTTGTCCAGCAGCTAAACAGAGAAGACTTGAGGGTGTTTATCTAAAGGGTTGGGCCTCTCCACAGACATATTCATCCACACACTTTATTGTAATGCTACAAATATACCTGTTGACTGCAGTAACCTTCCTGCACATATCTATGCAGCCCCACAAATACATAATGTCAATACAGATCACCTCCTGTGCACACATCCATATCCACATGCATACAAGCCTATAGAGTATATCAGGAAGGATATCTGCTTGATACACTCTATAGAGTGTATCAAGCAGATATTCTTCTTGGAGGCATACAATTGTCTTTTTTGTGCAAACACCTGTGTTCAGGTGTGTGTCTGTTTACCACAGTGTGCAATAATGTTATGCGAGGTAGAAAATAAAATAAATATGAGGTCAGAGCCTGATCACCTCACCACAACAAGCCCCTGGTGTAAAGCAAAGTGGCAGTGACAGCCAGGGCCCCCAGGACACCTGCACTTAGAAGCAAATCAAGGAAACTCACCCACCCAGGCAATCTGACAAGAGTCACACAGACCAGAAGTGGAAAAACTCCAGGACCCGCCCCGCACCTAGCATCACAGAGTAGGAGGAGCACAGAACAAACATCGAACCATAGAATGGCCTCCTCACAACACTCAGGGTCCAGCACGAGGCCACACTTCAGAGAATCTCACCAGGCCATTCTTCAGAACCTGCCACCATCCAGGAGTCTTGAGCACCTCCCACTTCTGACCCCAAACACAAACCAGGGCTGTCCAAGAGGCCCCTTACAAGTACTCCAGGCAGACCAACAGCTAGTCCCGCAGAGGGGCCAGCAAATAGCAGAGGCAGGGGCCGACAGCCCCCATGCCTTAGTAGAGGCCGCCAGTGAGAAATGGAGGTCTCTGGCAGGAAAAAACACGGAATGAAAAATCAAGAACTGATCAGGCTCCCCTCAATGAGGCGAGATCAGAAAGTTCATGTCAGTCTGCTATGTCCAACACACACTGTCAGTTATTCAAAGAAAGAGATATTTAATGTCTTCAAAATAAAACAATTTATACACTTGGCTACATAATTTGACAGCCCACTATACATGACCTGAACCAGCTCTACAGGGACAAGGACACCCCCAGCTCAGAAGTGATCAAAGGTTCATGGCAAAGCCATAACTCTAAGACATCTTCTTCCCCGAGTGGAGAGATGACCGCCAGGCCCGGGAAGGCAGCACCCACGGGACACAGCTTGAATGGCTGGCTCTCCCCACAAGTGATGGGTTAAAAGACAGAGGACCAAGGGCAACCACCCTTCTTATGCAACGTATGCCAGTGAGTTTGTGTGTAAGTGTTTATGGTGTGTTGGAGTAAGTTCATGGCCAGGACACGGTGACGACATCTTCTGTTTGTTGGCAGTGGAAAACACCCTCCCCCCAAAGGACCTAACATGTCCAACGTGTGATTAAAACCAAGAGGAGAGAGGGCACAGAGCGGCAAAAAGGAGAGGAACCAGTGCCAAGTAGCCCAACCCCCAAGGTACATCACCAATACTACTGTCTCCAGATACCAGAGTAAATTGATGTGACAAATGAGGCAACAGGGGAACAGCTTCCAGACTGACCACCAATTTGGTTTGAAGCCTCTGTCCCCCAACCCTTAAGAGAGTTCATTCTGACAGCAGCATGAAAATCTGAAGTTACGTTCACACCTCCCTCTAAAATGCACAATTAAGAGACCTCCTTCAATGAAAAGTCTATGTAAACACACCTGAATGTGCATTTTAGGCTTCTGCGTTCAAAACTCTCAAGTTCATACATCCCAACGCAAGTTTCTATGACCAGGTTGAACTTTGACCAATCGGGGACTTGGATTGGTACTGATGGATGGATGACGTCCCCTTCAATCCACAGAAGTGCCAACTGTTTGAAAATTGATCATGGAGGAGAAATCACAGAAGAGCCATACGTGAGAGATTTTTTGACTGTTGGATCAGGGCAGGAAGTCGTGGAGAGCAAAAAAGCAATCAGTGGGGTGTCCAACTGCTTATAAGTGCATTCAGCCTTTGCTTGTAGGACACCTGCTCAACCAGTTGAACTTTCCAGTTCATGTACGGGAATCAGTATGAAAATTCGACATCATCATTTTGTCTTTCGTCAGCAACAGAAAAAGTAAAAGCAAAGGAATGTGTCCCTGAGAGATCACCTCAGTTGTCACATGTTGCTTCAGCTGCGCTTGCTTTCACGACTTTTATCCAACTGTTGAGCTGCTTTCCTTGGATTCTCACTATTAGAATAAATAGAAAGATGAATGCTTTCAACAAGACAAAGACCAAATCAAGTTCTGAAGGACTCACAGATTCATTCGTAAGTCAACGTGTTCACTAACAGATTAGAAAAAGAAATGCAAAGAACACAATTTTACCAACCTTGTCCTCTGGCAAACTTTTTTTTTGTTTGTTTGTTTTAGGAGTTTGCACAACTTGATACTGCTGATGTGACCGTGGCTAGAGATATGTCTGCACTAAACAAAGGACAACAAAAGACGTTTTCACACAATCCAATTCAAATAGCTCTTTTATGTTTGGGTACCGTGATCTTTCAGAATTTCTCTGATTCAGATGTCAGCAATTTTTTTCTTTTTTATCAAATATTTTTCACACTCTGTGTGTGCCTCTGAAACCCATTGAACCTTCAAAACTTCAGACTGCCCATCAACAATATGCTTTACCCATAGGAATCCCTCATACAGTTCATATGTCAGTTTCCTAAATCCGATACACACTCTCTGCTATCCAAACAGAGGAGTATTCCATGATTTTAAAAAAAATAAAATACACACTTGGCTGCATAATGTGACAGCCCACTACACATTTAAGAGCGACTGCTTTCACATTTTACTCCCAGTTACTATAGATGCATTGACGTTTTCAATGAATTCAGTAAAGCTATTTTTTCACTTCTGATTCTTGACATTTCATTTACGTTTATACAGTCATCACTGTGAATGTCGGCAGCTTGGTCTAGCACTGAAAGCGTTTTTTTTTTTTTCCTTTTTTAGCAATGAGCATGTGTTTACCACAAACTATTTAATAATCCCCATTATACGGTTTAACGGCCCTATTCTGCTGACAATGTCCACAGTCCACATGGCTAAAGAGAGAAAACTGGCAGTGCTGAGAGGGGGACAACTGTCCTGTATTGAAATCCAATGTTTTGTTTGTCCAGCTGTTCCATCCGCAGTCTTTGTTACTAGGCAATTATGAGGCTGTCAGTCACTTGAGTGTAAGCGCTGCTTTGTAAAGCACGATGAACAGAGAGGTTTTTTTTTGTTGTTAGAAAATATCTGAGAATATGTTGTTGTTTCACTTTTCATGAGAGCTAGTTAAAAAAGCACATCAATAACAGAAGCTCTGTCTAATTGAAGTTAACAGAGTTTGCTTTGAGTCCAAAAAATAAGATGGAAACCGGTTCTGACTGCATCTATTCATGTATTCTGGTCCTATTTTTTTATTTATTTTTTTTAATAAATTGAACATTTTTTTTATTGAAAAAAAAAAGCCAAACATGCCCATGAGCGAATCTAAAAAGAAAAGAAAAGAGAATTTAACAATGAGCATCAGGCTTTCTGTGTTGTGATGAGAATAATCACTGATAGGACTAACATGTCTCTTCATGATACAAATGAAATCAAGGCTATATTTCCAATGCAAATAAGTTGACCCCAGCATACGACACATACCACGGTAACTATGGCAACGTAATAACTAGCAGTAAATAGAGAATAGGATCTGCTGTAATCCAAACTAAAAATACTATTAAGCAGCATTGCAGCATTCAATTTAGAGATACAACCCAATGAAAACATCCTGCTGAATACCGCAGAGCATTAACACACCTGGAGAGTTAGACCACTGAATGCTGCGCGCTGAATTGATTCAATTTGGGCACACAGTGAATGGCGAAAATTGTATTTCATTATTTGAGCCAGGGCGCAGAATGTGTTAATTTAGTGGTGCCAACAAGCTTTTTGTTATGACATTTTTGCCCAATCATCGATTGCTGAGCTGCCAACAATGCAGCTTTATTTGTGTCCCCCACACTTAATGCGTATTCACTACTTCCAGTTTTTCTTGTACTTAGACTTGGCTGAAGAAGACTGTTTTGTTTGCGATCCTTTCAGCTGAAACTAAGCTTGCTGTGTGAATTGTATTCAATTTGATTTTATATTGAATCAGTAGCATCTATTATGCAGTGTTGTAAAGAGGGTTGACTGAGTTATTAACATATCTCCCTATCACACATTAAAGACAAATGAAAACAACTCCAGGTGACTTTTTTTTTCTTTTTTTACACAAGGTGAAGTGTTTCTGAATACATTTAAAATACTCTTACTTAATATATTTGCTTCATTTGACCAATTTTGTGAACTTCTGTTCTCTCAAACTTTATTTCTGGATGTAACTGGGCTTGGTTCCCTGTTAACCTTGCGTTGTGTCCTGGCGTTGATTGAGGACAACTCTCCACTTTTTTCCCCCTCATCCATTGCCTGCAGCATTCTGCGCGCATGCTCAGACACAATTCACGATGCATTACATAAAAAAAAATGAATATCAATATCAGAATAACAAAATGAAAATATACAAAAGAAAGAATGAGTTGTAACAGCCCGCAAAACGTGGCATGAACTTAGCTAGTTCTTCTTATCAGCTCAACACGACTGGCTAAACAAAAAACTAAAACAACATACAAAAGAGATAACTTTTTTTCAAAGATAACTATTTCCAATGAAGTTGGAATTGTTTTGCATTCCAAAAAAATGACAGAAAAACGAGTGATCTTTATTTAAATTTTTTTGTGTTAAAAAATAACAAAAGCTACAATGCGTCGTGCCATGTTCTGCAACCGTTTACATTATTTGCCATGAATTGTTTATTTTTGTTGGTTGTAATGCAGAAAATGAGTTACAGCTGGAGTTTTTTGATAGGATCTGCCTGTCCTGAGCTTTGAGGTTTGCCTTGATGCCGATGCTTGTGAAGCTGCAGAGGCAGACAGGGACCGTCATTGAAGTGCACAAAAGCATCCTAGACAAACAAAATGAATTTCTCAGTAACTCATCATAAATATTCTCAGAAACATCACAAGGGCCAATATAATGCAAAATCCACTTTTTAAGTGTATCATAATGTTCATTCCTCACTATAAACAAACCCAAAGCGGTATTTTGATCCGTTCACACATCTCTGAGTATTTCTCTAAAATCCTGTGCTCTGAACACCAGCTGCTCCCAATCCATGAAAACGAGTGGGTCCTCACATCGTGACATAGAAAAGTGAGAACAGCCCCTTCCAGGAAGCATCTATGCTGCCAGCACTGCCCCCAGGCTAACACACAACAGACACACTTTCTCTGTGGAGCTAGCAGTGATTGTGTCCCTTTTCTCATTGACACTGGTTTTCAAACAAATGCTGGGTCTAAGAGGTGCTCATTACTGTTGTTTGACGCCAGTCCCCAATAGTGGCCAGGCTTCTTTCAGATCTGATCTTTAAAATCCGCCCATCGTCCCCGAGTTGTGCAGACGCTGGGTGTCCATGGTGATTGTGTTATGAGCCAGTGTAGCAATGGCCAAGAAACGCTCTAATAAACGGCTGCCAAAATTTTGGAATAAACACCGGGAAAGATATTTGGTATGCACATCCAACTTTGCAAAAAGTTTGGATGTTGTTTGTTTTGATGGGAAAAACGCAGACCTGCTGCTGAGGCCGACTCTAGGATGACATCCTGAAATGGACAGCACCCACAAGCAGTTGTCTTACTGTAGGATAGGAAAAGAGCTCATTAATATATCTCATATTTCATTAATAATTTGTTCTTTAGTGTAACAAAGATAATTTATTATCACATATGTAGACATATTTTACTTTGCAAGGCTTAAGAATAGCATGATTTAGGCCAGGGGTGTCCAAATCCAGGCCTCGAGAGCCGGCCTCCTGCTGGTTTTCTAGAAATCCAGCTGCTGATTACCTGAATCAGGTGTGTTAGCCAATAAAGAGCTTCAAAGGCAGGTTAGTTGGAAAACATGTAGGACGCCAGCCCTTGGGCCCTGAATTTGGACAGCCCTGACATTGGATCTTTATAAAAAACTCCACAGCAGTCCCTAATATCATACTCTGTTTGAGAAATGCAAGTTGTAAACATGTCTTTATATTCTCTCTCTAATCGACTACAACTGTTGTAGTCCTAAAAAATTACACAAAAAACCGGAAAAAAAAATACAAAAAAGTTAGAAAAAATCTTGGAAAACAAAAAAATATATAAAAATTAAACTAACATAAAAAAATATCTTAAAAAACAGACTGCGTGCCATGAAGATGACCACACCCACAAGGTGAGCACCCTGGTCACCCAAGAACTTCGCTTTTTTGTGTCCAATGTAATCATCTGGACTGACATACAAACAAAACTAAACAGTTCATTCCGGTCAAAATGTAATTCTCAGCCAGCGTTTTGCTCTGTAATGTTTGTGAACGAACACGACACGGAACATGACACAGACACATTGTGGCTTTTCAACTTTTACTTGTATTTTTCATGAGCAGATGAGATTAGTGCCTGTTTGTTGTTTTGTTACTTTTGTAGTTCTTAAAAAAATATTATCATGAAAATCATGGAGAAAATATAAACAAAGATCATCTGTTTTTCTGTTTTTTTGTTTTTTTATTTAATATGTTTCCATAGAATCCAATCTCTAAAACCCTTGTTACAAAGAGACAAGACAACACTTCTTTCAGTTTGTTTGTTTTCTCATCACAAAATCTAATAATTTTTGGAATTACTTTGGCAACCTCCTCATGCAACAATGAAGGCATTAACACCTTACTAATCTCAACACCTCCCTGTTTCACATTATGAAACATTTCTCCCCCCACTTAAAAATTCATCTTTTACAGTTGACATTTGTAGTTTGAGGCAACGCAGGCACATTAGTTGAATAATTCCCCTCAGTGGACTGGACATTATTATGTGCAGGCATGTGTTCAACATATAGCTTGCCTCAGCAAATGCCTGTTACACCATAATTACTTTAAAATGACTGATAGGGATTACAAAATAGCTGGAGCCAAGTTAAACAAAATGTGTTGCCGGCACTAATGAGAATAAATCATTTGCTGCTGATTTGATTAACTTGTCATTTGCATTCGGTGACACATGGGGTTGTGAAAATGTAATGGCGCCATGAAAAGTACTCAGACAAAGGTGTGTTGTGCTGTTTAGCAGTCCTTCACTAAAAGTGAGAAAAAGCAGCAACACACTACGTTTGGCAGCCACCACTTCCTCCAATTACACTGTAGGTACACCACTCCTGATCTCCTTCCAACAGCTATTAGTCATTATTTAGCTGTCCATAAATGTTTTATAGCCTATAACAGTTTATGTACTTGTCTAGGCAGGTGAGGTGTGCTAAAATGTAAATCCACCATAAGTCACCATTGCTCTATAAAACGGGACAAAACTTTAATTCAACTCAAGCTCATTCAACGCTCCTTTTTTGGAGCCATACTCCCAAAGTAAAAAGTACTTGTCATTAATCACAGCTCATGACACGCATGTACAATCCAATGTGATGCTGACTGAGCCTCAACTATTTATTACGTCCATGACAGCAGCTGCAGCACCCTGCTGCCCTGTTCCGCATAACTGCACATTTTTCCTGCACCTTGCCTGGCACACATGCAGCGCGATTTACTAAACACAACCAATCCCGGCAGCCTTTGACAAATTCAGTAAAACAAATGGTGAAATTTGAAAAGGTACACCAAAACAATGTGAGATGTTATGTCATGATACAAAAAAAAAAACAGGAAGAAAAGCATTAATATTGTCAACAAAAAGCCGTATTTTATTGCTTAAAGACCCACTCCAATAAAAAGTGTGTTTTTATATGTTCTTGTGGCATTTTTCTGATGATGGAGGACATATATAAGGAAAATTAGGATTAAAGTTGCATTTCGTCCTGTTAAACAACACAGCGTGTTAGATTTTGGCTAAAAACTGCATAATCATAATGAAAAGACCACCGCAAACACTTTTACAATAGATCAAAAGGTGAAATAAAGGTTTGTCAGCTAAATGCCATTAAATAGAATGCAAAAATGAGGGTGAAATAATGATTTAAAGGCCATTTCATGCTATTTAAAGACTATATCATGCAAAATGCACTTTTTTATGTGTATTATCATGCTAGTTCCTCATGAAAAACAACCTCAAAGTGGTATTTTGATCCATTCATGCATCTCTGAGCATTTTTCTAAATTCTAAGTGGAGAACAGCACCTTTCAGCTTTACTTACTTTCTTACTTTCTCCGCAGAGCTGGTGGTGATCAGCAAAACGCTTTTATTTTACATGCACAATATCATGTATCTGCTTTTAGTAGTCCTGGCATTTATCCAAAAATACAGCAGCCAGCTTGGTGTTTATTAGAGACTGGCGTTTATTCCATCCCAGACAGAATGGTGATGGCTTATGGGTTCATTTTGTGGTGAAAATAAGTCACAAAATGCAGACATCACCAGATGAACATTTCAGGATTTACGGAAAAGAACATCATATTTTGTTCTGATTAGCACTGAACGTTTCTATTCTCTTTGAAGCATCTTCAATCAAAAATCCTCTTCACTTTCATGCTAATAATTATCCTGGAAACAACACGCACCTTTCAGTCTTTGCTCAATAATCCATGTTCAAACCAGTTCTTCTAATTTATCGCTCATTTTCTTTGCACTTCAACAGGCAATTGTTTGCTTGTTGCTCCTGTTTCTGCAGCAGTCCTCTCAATATCATCCATCTGTTTGCACAGAGAAGTGTAAGACTCATCCCAAGTGTGCCGCAGAGTCCTCACAGGAACGTTGATTGCCGTATGCCCCCTCACAAAGTTTAAGTGCTAAGTTTAATGAGTGTTTCTTGGCCACCACTGCCACACTGCCTCACAACACAGACACTCAATATCTGGACATCCCGGGGAAGATGGGCGGATTTAAAGGAGCCTAGCCGCTATTGGAGACCGGCGTCTGACAGTAATGAGCACCTGTGAGAGCCGGCAGCTATAGAAACCGACGTCAATCAGAGACGGGACACAAATGGAAGATATACAGTATATATTGTACATTCATCTTTGCTAAAGTTCTGTTTGTTGTCGTGCAGACACGCTGTCGAGGCCGGCTCAAGCATAACGTCATGAAATGGGCAGCACCCACAAGAGCGAAAGGTGGAGCCTCAGGGATTGAGTTGTCTTACTTCAAGGTAGAGAAAGAACTCACGAAAATAACTGATATTTCATGAAAAAATTGTTCTTTAGAGTGCCAAAGGTATTTTATAATCTGATTTATGGATATCTGGATCAGGATGTTCATTAAGTGCTTCAAATCTTCCTTTTTGATGTGTATTTAATGGGAATCCAACACAAAATTTGACTGAAAAATGTCAGATTTGTATTTAAATTTTGTGCTGCTGCTTCTTTTTACAGAAAGGGTTGCTGGGGCTGAATCCAGCAAAGCAACCAGCATGTGTGTTGCCCTGTGTACAAACCGGGATTCTAGATTACTGACCCCAAGGTTACATGTGCACATTGTTGGGAGGAGATGTTTTATGCAATTACTGTGTTTATCAGAATCACAGTGTCATTGACAACAGGGGTTATTCTGCGACAACAACAAAGCCCAATGGCCAAATAGCTTGCAGCACAAATGTGTAATTTTTTTTCTCTCTCCTGATACAAGCCGCCTCAACCTGCAGGAAGCTACTAACCACCACAGCTCACGTCAGTCTGCCAAGCCCATCGTCTGTGCCAAAACCTGAAACACAGAAGCACTCAGGCGACACTTGTGTGAGGTCAAAGTCAAAAGAGCGGATGCAACGAGATGCAAATAAATCACAATAAGTCTAAATGCTTGTGACATTTGAATCCTGATACCGTCTAGATAAACGCACAAAACAGCCAACGCTGTAATCGCTACAAAATTACTAAATGACAGAGCAGAGTTTACTGGCAGGTATGCTGGGTAGACAGTAATGTGCATCTGTCGGCACCACTGAGCTCTCAGAGCAGCCATGCCAACTACCAAAGAAAAATAGCCAATTCTGTCTGTCTGTCTTTTTCTGTCTCCAGTTGTCACACACACATGTCCGGTGGACGCATGCAGCTACAAAACTGTAATTTTTACAAAGAAGGGTCGAATGAAGCAGTCTTTTCACAGCTGTCCAACAAAATGAAAAGAAGTGAGCTGGTTACCAAAATTGTTCCTTTCCTCACAGCTTGTGCCCCGTTCTGAGTCTCCCCCAGCAGCTGCCTACCTCTCATTAAATGAGCACAAAGCCTCTTCAAAATTACAGTTTGACAGAACCGTGCTTCAATTATTAAAATACCTATACCATCAGTGGGATGAACGCTTTTTCATGAGCTTTTTTCAGACCTATCATGGACCAGCGCTGACGCTCATAAAGTTACATATTTTTCTGGATAAATCTAACAGCTTCAAAACTGTCGTGGGTCTTGGAAAGGCAGCTTGACGTGTATTTGACTTGGTTGACAGATTTCTACGTGCTAGAGTTCAATGATATGACTGCAGGAAATTATAGCGAAAGCATCTTTTTTTTTTTAGGAAAATGTTTTGAACCGCATTTCCCAAATGGCTTGCGAACTCAGCATGCATACGCAGTCCACTATGTACTGTATGATAATTAGCTTTGAAGTAGAACTTTGCATATGAGAGCACATAAATATTCTTGTCTATTTTAGACAATATCATTATTGCGTTGTTCTAAAAATACATTCCGATAGCTCTAAAATTGTTATCAATATTAAAGAGATTGTTTAATGAAGTGTAAATGTACTTGTTCAATTGGAACACTGTGCCACATTAGTATGCTTTTGGATCAGAGACCTGTCACAGACCTGCCTAGGAAGAACAAATGAACATGTTTTACAATTATATCATCATCAAATCATTCCGTCCTGACAAGAATGCAAACAACAATAAGCATTTACCAGCATCGTTGCAAATGGACTCATTAGGTAAATAATATGCACTATTTGATTAAAAGCCCGTCATGACCATGACTGATTCTGAATAGTTTAAAGAGACGCCTTCAAATGATCAAATTTAACAACTCCTGTGAACAAATCCAACAATGGATGTAACAGTGGAAATTAATGAGGTCTGCTAATCTCTTTTCTTTTGAGCGCTTGCCAAACATTAACAAAACCTGCCGGCTAATTTTGCCAACATTTTTATTGTCAACTCCTGTCACATTTTGTGATTTTTTTTTTTTTTTTTACTGTAACTGTCTGTGCTTTGACAATTCGTCTGAGAAAAATCTGAGTTTTCTCCATTTAAGACTAGTTTCAGCAGTTTATTCACACGTAAAAGACAAAGAAGGACACTCAGAGAAAGTTTGAAGGAGGGGTCAGGGAAGCCATGTGTAGACATGTTAATAACTAGGGGTGACATGAATATTACACTTAATCAATTATTTGGTTTATTTTCCTGCAATCCAAACAGAATGATCTGTCTGAGACAAGTTGTTGATTGAATCAACAAATGAAATAATCTATGATAATCAATATTGGAAAATATTATTTGGAATGAGACATGGTAGGTTTATTTTACTACAAATATAGAAATGACCAAAAGACATCATAGAGGACAACACACACGTGATGACAGCAAAAAAATGATCAGCCATCATTCCAGTCCAATGTGGGGAAACCCTTTGAAAAGACATGTGACCATACAATGCTCTAATAATGTTCTTTTTGTGTTATTTTGATGTGGAAAAAAAACAGTGCGCTGAACTTTTTCAAACTAAAATGTGAATGGATTTGACATTCATTCTTGTTTACTTGTTTGTTTGTACACATATTTAATTTAAGCTTAAGCAGTACCAGTTATTTATCTTTGCATCACACTGGTTGAAGTTTTGGCTAAAGATGTTCTGGATCCATTTCAGGTCAGTGGATCAGATCCAATCAGATCGATCAAAATGAACCAACATCCCCTCTGAATCGCATAGCAACCACAAATATTATATGAATCAAATCATTCTTCAAATGAATCGTTACACCCCTACTAACCAGGTACAATCTGTCTCCTATTTACCATGCTGCCCTTTCATCAGTTCCTAAGAAAACTCAAACTCCACCACTCAGACTGATGAAGCCACTTGGATGAGTGGTGAAACATTTCGAGGATGAAGATTTTAAGTCTAGTTGCCATGACTCAACTTTAACGTAACCTGGATGAATAAGAACCTAATGGACTTTTCTCCTTTTAGGTAACAATTTGAAACCCCTGAGCTAGACCGCACCAACTATTGTTGACTTTTTTCCCTGCTTTCCATGCAGATTTCAGCATCATCATCTGCTATGCTACACTAGCTTGTGATTTATTATTACACCTGACATCAGTACCCTCTGTGAAGTCTGGATGAGTGAAACTTAAATGGAGGAGTATTTAAAGAAGTCAGTTTGTTCACCTTTTCAACGTCAAAGCTTCACAGGAAATTAAAAAAAAGCTCTTTCTGTATGAACATCAAGTAGAATCGGGATCAGATGCTGACACTGTAGCGCTGCTCTGAACATCCTTAATGTGCGGTGAAGGGTTCTGCTTCACCAAGAAGATGATGAGGTCATTTATTTAAGAGAAAAAAAAGATCACTTTCCACAAGTCTACGGGCCGTGCCTCCATGAGAATTGGGAGCAGCATGCATCCATGGTAACCACCTGATTTATGCTGTATGTTTTCATCTTCCTGGATGGAAAATAATATTAGATCGAGGGGTGGGGGGGTTGAACATATGGCATGGTCCATTTTTCATCATTTCCTTTTAGAAGCGTAGATACTGTAACCTGCAGAGCTCTCCAGTTACCTTGACAAACATCAGAAAGGCAATGCATTTTCATCATGCGCTTTGTGGTCCAGGCCAATTCAAAGCTCACCAGCCTAGTGTCTAGATCTCACCAACACATTCATCACTCTTGCCGTTCCACAACCTTTTTCTCGGGGTGCGGTTGTGTTCAACACAAAGCACACGGAACAGCAGTGTTGACACACCACTGTGAGTGTTCTGTCCATTTTATCGGCCTCCTTGCAGCAGTGAAATACCTCTATCACGACGAACGTGACAGTTATCCGAATCCAGTGCTTTAAAGCCCTAAATGTAGAAAACAGCCTGCCTTTCTCCAGTCATGTGTGTGAATTATCACCTGTCATCAGAGGAGACCTGCCTTTTCTGAGAAACACTGAAATGAAATTTGGAAACAGCACACTATGACAGCTTAATCAAGCACTCCTTTATGATTTTCCTGACTTTGGCTTACGTCCCTCAGGCTAATTTTATGGAATGACAATCCTCTGCCCATTTTTTTTTTCTCATAAGCTCACTTCCTGCAGCACTCAACCCTCTTACAAGTCAGACTTTTTTGGATCTAACTGCTCCTAAATGACAAATTAATAAAAAAATATAACTTGTCTACAAAACTTTAAATATTAAAATTATGTGTTTATATCGCCATGAAAACAGATTTTAACGGCCACATTTGTGACCCTTCTGACTCACAACATTTTCTGACAGTCATGTTTATTTTTCAAGGCAGACAGTTTTAATTTAACACCGTAATAAGTCAAGATTGCTAAATTATAACCTGCCAGCTTCAATGAAAGAAATAATACATGCTAATTGGTCTTTTTCAAAGACAGCATTTTTAATTTGATGTGACAGAAAAATGTGCAGGTGTGCAACATTAGAAACCACAAAATTTTTATGAAAAGAAAAAAAATCTTGAATTCAGTTTGCTTTTCCCAGCACTTAAAACACTGAGTGTCTGTAATGGGCATGTTTTCATTGACACAGTGTTAATCTTTCAAGAGTAGCCGAATGGATGCCTCTAAAGAGAGAAACAATGCACAGCATGACCTAAATATGTCTTTAGACATAAAAGAAGAACTAGCCTTGAAGGTGATACTGTTTTTTAGACCAGAGGTTGAGCCCCTTGCCCGGGCTCCCAGGGTGCCGTTGGATTTCTTGCTACAAAATCTTGTGTTGTTTTCTGAGAAAAACAAAAGCAGTGGTTGAAAGGGAATAATAATAATAACAAAAAAGGAAATCCAGACAGAAAAGGCTTGACAGAAAATATTTTTAGAGGGTGGGGATTCAAAATAAGAACATTAATTGGAATTTTCTGAAAAATAGTGGCAAGGATTTGAATAGTTTTGTGAGTTTTCACTTCTGGCTGATGATAATGTGCCCACTGATTTGTTACCAGATCAGTGGGCGTGATGATGCTAATGACCCTGTGAACAGACTTTTCACTTTTGATTCATTTGTCTTCTTGATCTGATGAGTTTCAAGAAGATGTCCTATATTTCATGATGTTTAATGCTGCAGGCTCCAGATTCCCTTTTAAGTTATTTTTTAGAATTAAAGTCAAAAATAGGTCAAAAAATAAATAAATCCCAAGTTTATCGTGATACTTGTGTTTATTTGAGGATTACCAAATATCTGCTCATTGCACTGTTGGATCAGATAGTACATTTAATTTTGTAACAATGAACTATTTCTTTGCACTTTTTCAACATAGACATGAAACTAAATAAAACCAAAGTTAGTCTCCTGCTTTTCAATTCAATCTGGAAACTGATTTCAGAGCAGTAGAGAAACAAAATAATCAGAAATACAGAAGACTTTATGTAAATGTGCCAGATTTACCTAAACATTATCACTTCCATGGGACTGCCAAATTAAAAGGCAAGTAAAACACTGAAAGATGAATTTTTAAAGCTTTCCACGAGTAATAAATAATTAAACCATTACAGGAAAATATGCCTCATTAAAGAAATTAAAGAAAGTAAACATTCAAATTACATAAGCTTTAAAAGCAGTTCTTTTCTTGCACACCTCCTCTACACCTACGTTTCCGTACGTTGATTTTATAAACACCTAATGTCGGAAAAAAAGAAGCAAATATTTAAAGGATGTTGTTTTACAATTAAAATAAGTATGTTCAAAAGTTGGAAGTTAAAAAGTTATCAACTAAGGAACAACACAAACACTTTCTTGTTTTTCTGTTTATGCTGGAAAAGATTCTTGCTTTCTTGTGATAGCACTTTTTGTAACATTTTTTGGGGTATAAGAAGTTCATGATTGAGCATTGACGACCATTTGCAACAAAAAAGAAAAACCCAGACTGGATCAATACAAATAGCTTTAAGGTAGTGGCCTAATGCTGTATGTACTCTGAGATGTATTAGTCTCCCAACCTGCCTGCAGGGTCTGCTCCCTGAATTCAAACACTATGTAAATGTGATAGCTGCCCAGGAAGGTTTGCCTGTGAAATTGCATGTATACAGTGCATTTAAAAATATAATCAACATGAATGTAGTCCTTCCATCTGTTGGAAGAAAAGCATATTTGACTGTCTGTCACTCAACAGAACTTTAAAACATGCACTGTCCACGCAGACAGGAATGGTTTGATGGGTGTAAATGAGCAGATTCTTTTCCAGATAATGAGCAAATAATTAGTCATAATCAAGAATGCTAACAAGAGCTGATTTATTAAGTGATATCTCCATACCGGCTTCGTCAGTGTTCACTGCATGCCAGGCTTTCTTTTAATGATGTTGTCTGTCCCAATCAACATCAAGGCATTTCTGCAGAGGAAAAAAAAAAGTCAGTTATGAACCTTTCAAAATGCCATGCTCTGCTGATGCTTTGTATTTATTTATTTATTTTTATTTTCACACACAGAATTCGGTGTGCTAATAATGCACAAAGACAGGACTTCTCAGTGGTTACCAGTCTGTCTGTGACTGTAACTGGTCGTCCCACGATACGGAAAGACCCATCTACTAAATAGAAAGAGATTCACAAACACATGGAGATAAGGACTGCAAATTGCTGCAAAGCAGAAAACAATATCTGTAGGAAAGAATTTGAATTTTATGCTCAACAAAGTGTGTTTTGTCATTCCAAGTAGGAAATAATTAAAGTTGAGGACTAATGGCCTAGATACAGCAGTTGGATTTAGTGTAATCCTTCCCATCCCACATGTGAATATGACAAGTGTGCCAACATGAGAATATAACTGACCCATGTGGCCTAACTTGTTAAGGCATGAAATAAAATAAAAATCAGGTCAAAATATCTAGCGTTTGTTACAGTGTGAATTTTTATCTGGCAAAGCGCTCAAAAGATATGTGAAAACCGTGTCATCCATTTTCTTAGTAGAAAACTGCTTAATTTATTCAGAGTGTGTCTCACTTATTCAGAAATGTTTATTTGCTCCACTACATCTGAATTTCAGCCGGGGTTTCGACACCGAAAACTGAAAGGGCTTTTAGAAAAGTCGGCGTCACAAAACTGTTGTAGCTAGGTTTATTGAAGAGCAGTAAAACTTCCTGTGGTTTTATGTTTTCACTTGAAATGAATCTTTTTTTATGACTCTCTTCTAAATCTATAAATACCAGCCCACATGGTGTTTGAAGTCAGAGAGGCAGAAATAGGATTAATAAATGTTAAGACATGCAATTGTACTTCCGGATGTATTCTCCCTCAGTAACTAATTAAAAGACATCTTTTTGATCTCGTTATAGCTTTGCTGCTAAAGAAAACAAAGCAAGTGACAATGACACAGTAATGGATTTTAGCATTTCAAGAGCAGATTCAACTTTAATAAAGATCTATTTTTAATTCTCTAACATAGGTAGTTCTACTTCAGTTACTCCTGGCTAAAATGACATGATACCCCTTTTCCTACAATAGAGGAATTACAATGGTCATCACCCAAAAAATGCTGCAGTAAAAACAGTTGCACGTCCTGCAACAAAATATTGCTTCTCCGTTATTCCCATAAACACTGCGTTCTCTGTGGTTAAATCCCCAGAGTCTATTATCTCAAAGCACTGTTGCAATAATTGGTAGTCTAAATCAAAAGACGTCTTAGCATTTTTTCCATTATTTTTTTGCACATGAACTCCAGTATATTTACAAATAGATCAGTTCTTATTATTCTGACAGCTCCTTGATGGAAAAAAAAAAAGAAAAATCCAGACTTCACTGTTATCATTCATTCACTGTTCCGTCAACTGGCTCACTTAGAAAACAAACACTAAAAATCCAATACACATAAGGAGGACCCAGTTTTGCACCAAGTATGGGCCTATGAATAAAA
Source organism: Adrianichthys oophorus (assembly GCA_036245035.1). Classification (NCBI taxonomy): domain Eukaryota; kingdom Metazoa; phylum Chordata; class Actinopteri; order Beloniformes; family Adrianichthyidae; genus Adrianichthys; species Adrianichthys oophorus. The sequence goes on along the minus strand of BSAI01000073.1, from coordinate 23,478,732 downwards.
ACAAATTAACTTCTATCTACAAAAAAGGAATTCCTAATAAGTCAGAACTCTTAAAATACTCAAATGCAGCAGTAAAAACTAGACTCAACAAAAAATATATATTTTAAGAAAAACTCTGGTTTTTAGCTGCTGATTGGGGTTCACCAGGGGAAAAAAGTCAGACTTACATGTGTAAGCGTAACTCTTACATTTAACTTGTTGTTAAGTTTTAATTGTCTTTCTGCGTGATTTTCTTTTTGGCACTTTTTCTTGTATTTATTTCTTTTGCGGTACTACTTCGTTAATTTTGATTTCTTATCTCTGCTGTTTTTCTTTTTTAAAGGAAGTAAAGCTTTATGCTCTGTGCATTAAAAACCCTCACACCATTACAGATTGTAGCTTTTGAACTGTTCTGATAACAAGCTGCACGGTCCCTCTTCTTTTTTTAGATTACAGGGCACACAGCACAAGATAAAAAACAAAAATGTTGATTCTCTAAAACAGGGCTATTTAATTACATATGTACAGTACTTGGACCAGATTTATATATTCTCATTGGCTGGGGAAAAAAGTTAACAGAATATTAACAATTTTATGAAAGAAAAATGTAGTAGTAAAAAGTATAATCCTTCCACAGATCTTTTGTGGTTGTCAGTGATTGCAACATGAAAATATATGCTTTTTAATGTTTATAAATTAGGATGAAAATATATTACTCAGAAGTTTTGCTGCGCAATGTAACTTTCTGCTGGAGGCGTGGAAATTATGGCAAGCTGATCTCTGGCATTTGTTAAAACTGGTTTAAAAAACCTGAAAGTCTCTCGTGCAGCATGTCGACATGCAAGCAACGAGGCACCAGGACAAAAGTGTAAACCCTGCTCCAAGTTTTAGTAAGGATGGATGAAAATAATCAAAAAAGCAGATTACAAAAACACAGCACAAGTAAGGCAACATAAACGTGGGCAAAATTAATATAGGCTCCGCCCACTCCAGGAATGTTCTGCCCTGCCCTCTGCTTGAGAGCCTGGATTGGATCACATATTCTTTAATAAAGGATTCAATGAAAGAAAATTTGAAGTAATTGTGGATGATTTAAAACAAACTACCACTTCACCTTAAGTGGTGTAGCCGCCACAGGAGTTGCAGTCACTACTTTAGAGACCTCAGAGTTTCTAAAGACCACCTGCCAAAAACCATAGTTAGGAAATGTTCAGCTCCACCACCAGTTTGTGTGTTTGTGTGTGAATGAGAGATGGAAATTGGATTAATAAAGAGTTGTGTTCCTTTAAAAGAGGTGAAAAAGTACACTCCATTTACCATCACTACTGAATTCATCATAGTATGGGATCACACTTCTCAGATTTTTACAGTAAAATAAGATGTTTTTGTTTGAAAAACAATGTAGTCATATTTGACATATTCTCCTCGTTTGATTCATCTTGTTTTGTCCCATTTTGTCCTGTTGCTCTTCTCTCACCTGAACAAGCCCAAAGAGGAGAGAAAAGGTTAAACCAGTATGAATAAGAAGCAACAGAAGTTGGTTATCTTTAAAGTCCCACTCTGATTGGCTTCTGATCTACTGGAAAAGCTTTCCTAGGGGTCTTTTAATAATGATTAAGCTGTTTTTAGCCAAAATAAAAAAAAAAAAAAAACCTGTGTCATTTTCTAGGACATAGTTACTGCAGAGTGGCAGGAGTTCTTTAGAAATTAACCTTTGAGTTGTGGGTGGGACTGTTGGTGCAAAATAAGCCTGCCCCTACTTACCATCACGCACATGTTTACATTCTCTCCTGCTAGCTTACAGCCCCTCACCATCCCAACCTAACATTAGAGGTGCAACAAAAACGGTAAGCAATATTGGACCCAGTATATGAGCTAGATGCCAGCTCGGACAGGAAAAATGAAAACGTAATGGAATCTAGTCGTCACAAATACATTTTTTTTTTCAAACAGCGTTTTTTCGTCTGCTCCCAATTCACAACAATTTGAATAAAGAAATACTCAGAAAAACAATTTTGAGTTTATATATGTCCTCTATCATGAGAAAAATGCTTTAAGAACAGAAATTGTGGTTTGTGTTTTAACAAACCACAATTTCTTTTGAAGTAGGTCTTTAAATGGGTTTAGGTTTGTTTAGTGCTGTGATTTTGTGCTTTGTTATTTATCATGTTTGACTAAGTTAAACTGTTTTAAAGGTCAGTCTCACATTTAGTTATCCTAATTTTTTTTGTTTTGTTTTCTTCTTGCAAACACTACCTATTTTGGCTCTTGCGTCTTCATAGCTCATAGTATAAATCAACTTAAAGTCCCAAAACTTGTTGTAGTTTCCCCAACATTTCTGCAGTATTTGCTTATACGTTCTAGATATAGATTTTTTTTTCTGCCTTCTCAATTTTTCACAACATGATAGGCTACGTCTCCAAGAATATTGCACTCCAGTAGCCAGTCATATTTATTTAATGATTTGTTAATTAAAATATCAAAATATTCAGGATTGTTAATTTTTATATTGATGTTGGTATGACGGTGAGGATGTACGGGCAATAAATCTTCCTACCAGCAATGAAAATGTGTCCTCTGTAGAGGACAGTTATAAACCTGAATATCTCCCAACCACTGCATACTACTGAATGAACTCATTTTAAAATTGGGTTGTCCTGTAAGTCTCTGCACTGTAAAATAGTTGCAGTAGATTTTAGAATAATTATTGGTAGCTGGATGCCAGTAATTCTTGTAAAGCATTTTACAGCTTTATTGCTGTAAAATGAAATGGAGTAGAATTTTTTTGTATTGTATTTCATTTTACAGTAACAAAACTGTAAGATGAATCACAGTACACATATACTCTACTGTATTTCATTTTACAGTTGTATTTCTGTAAAATGAAATACAGTAGTTATTGGCATCCAGCTGGCAGTACTCACCGTAAATGTTCCTTCAATAATTGCAGTGTTTCGTTTTGCAATAATATTACTGTATTTTCATTTCCAGTTTATTTATTTATTACATTTTCCACTCACGCATAGTTTAAACTCAAACATTTATGAAAAGCTAAATCCATCTTGGCAAATCACATGAAAACACAAAGTAACTTTTTTCTGTCCCTTTTTCTACATGTAAATATTACATTGAGGATTACAGTAGTGACCGCAAGCATTTTCATATTCACTGCTGTTTACAGACATTACAGTAAAATACTGTCCAGTTTACAGTGCTAACAGAAGGAGTGTCCCACCCAGTGTGAACAGCTGATTTGGGGTGTTTTAATTAGCTTTTATTGACAATTAAGAATTTGCAAACAATGTGTCTTGCTAACCATTTTCTGTTTTATAACGTGTTAGATGTATTTGTAATTTCAGCAAAACCAAAAATATACTTAAACAAATGGAAATGAATCAACCTAGAAATAAAAAAGGCACTAGTGTAAATAAGTTGAGGTCAGTGGATTAGGACTACCATAGATGTTCAGAATGCCATTATGATGGGGATGTTCATTCATCTGTCCCTCTGAAATAATAAAACAAACAGCACAGGACAAGAAGTCTGCCATTTGGTGAATCCGCTCACCGTCCTTACAGTGTGGGCTAGCTTCGTCTGGCTCTCTGCTGGGTTATTAGGCCACACCAGAGCACTCTCTGCAAAGCCCTTGTGGTGAGACTTCTCATCCTGATATCGTCTCTGTTTCTCACCCGCCTTCCGCTGCATTAACCCTAACTGCACTAAAAGCCATCTCCAGGTGCTCCACTAGAGATGGGACGTATAAAGGCAGCGAGGCTGCACTTCTAATGCCACCGAGCCCACTAAGAACAAGAACCTCTGCCGGAATCTGGGCTACATGCCCATGCATGAGGTAAAAGGGAGTAAACCCTGTGCTGGAGTGCTTGGAGGTGTTCTAAGCAAACACGACTGATTTCAGATGGTCATTCCACCGCTGCCACCAGTGTAACAGAGAGATGGGGAGCTTCACTTATTTGTCACTAACAAGGAGTCCGCCATTTGGTGAATCTGCTCACCATCCATTATTTTTTTCTCTCAATTTTAACAATGAATTCCAGCTTAACTTGCCACAACTTTACAGTAAACCAGGAGGACCCCACACCTCCCAAAATAAAAGAACCAGGAAGTTAGTTAGAAGAGCTTGTAAAGAAATTGCAGTTTTATTTATTTAACTTCCACTTATAAAAATGTAATTTATCCAAGGTTTGTCATCTTTAAAACCCCACATTTTTTGAGTGGGTAAACAAAACACTGGCAAAAAAAAAAAAAAAAAAAAACAGTTTGGACAAACGTCAGAAACGCGGATCAAGAGTCAGTGGCAGGGGGGACATGTTAGCGTGCAACACCTGTTCCTGTTTTGGCTTTTGGTAACTATGGCAACAATATTCTACGCCGGTAGGGGGAAAAAAAATACTTTCTTACTCGTTTAAGAAGCAAAACACGAAATTCTAACGCTTTGATGAAAACGACTTGTTAAAACAACAACAAAAAAGGAGCTAAAAAAGAAAACAACTCCATAGATAATCGTTGTTTTTTCGTCAGGCAAATGTTCAGAAATAACTACCAGGTAAGTCGAAACAAAACATACATAGCTAATTAGTACTCGTGTTAAATATTTTTTTATGTCTGAAATGAGCTAAAAACGTATGAAAAGAACTCTTCCACGCAAACAACGAGGAGTAAGCATGTTTGTCGCAGGGTGGAGCTGTGTTTGAGGTCTTCAGCGGCCAGGGCAAGGACCCGGTGGCCAAATGGAAACTTTATGGAGGACCTCCGGCTATATATAAAGTCAGTTTAACAGCACTCATGTATACGGAATATTTTTTTTATTGGTTTATATTCACTCAAATTCAAACTAACCGCCATAGGAAAGACTTTAATGCATGCAGTGTCATGCAGCCCAACACACCACAGTTGAGCATCATACATCATAGAGCACCGCGCCTCAGAACAAAAGATTTACATAGCATCACAGTAACACTGCCTAAGTGCCCTACGGTGCCATCCCTATAGATCAGATCAGATGGTTGCTTGCTAAATTATTGCAGAAGCCAAGCGATACTGCCAACTAAACACTTTTTACAGCTGGAGTTGATCTTGACACGTACACTTTATAGCTCAAACTGCATATATTTATGCTTCCATAAAAGCCATTTGTCATTTGTGTGGACATTTACACAACAGGTTTACCAGTCAAACCCTGCTAGGACTTAGCTGTGCTTCTTTTGAGTTATGTCCTCTCTTAGGAGTATAATAAAGAAGTTAAAGGATTTGTTTACTGTCTGGAGGGGAGCAGCCAGACTGTCAAGATGCAAATTCCAGAGAATGGAAAAATGTCTCGTAAGTCACAATCTTGATTTCATCCATCCATCTGTGCTTTTTTTTTTTTTTTTCAGTGAATGAATATTGCTATTTCCATTTACATTAACAATATTCTTTTTTTGGTAACAGTTGGGCTCATCCAGAGATTCTTGGTGCTTCAAGTGAATATTCCCCTTGAGCATGACTTTTCCACTGAGCTTGTGTAGGTGCAACTGTTCTTAATTCAATTGATTTTATTAGCTTTTCTGTTTGTGCATGTTTACATACATAAATAGTCAACATTGTTTTGTTTTATTTAGTTTTCTAAAAGAAAACTAATTAAAACATTACATTAAAACTAATAGCACCATTTTAGTTAACACAGCACTTGTAACCTTTGCACATTTTAAGTGGTTTACTTGTAAGTCAGTGATGAGAGGATATATAGGTCTGAGAGAGGAATTAAGGTGGATGTCAGACTGCACCAAGGATCAGCTTTGAGGTTCCTGTTTGCTGTGTTGATGGACAGACTGACAGATGAGGTTAGGCAGGAATCTCTGTGGGGCATGATGTTTGCAGATGATATTGTGATCTGTAGTGGGAGCAGGTAGAGAAACATCTAGAGAGGTGAATGTTTGCTGTGGAAAGGAAAAGAAAGAAAGTCAACGGTGGTTAGAAAGAGTATCTGTGAGGCTACAGCCTGGTAGCAGAGGGGAAGAAGGTTGATGACTTTAAATTCTTGGTCCAGTGACGATGTTGAGGTTCTCTTTGGGATGGATAACATCAGGAAGCCCATCTGAGATGGTTTTGAGGCATTCAGAGAAGGGACAGTGAATATGTTTGTGAAAGGATTCTGAAGTTGGAGCTACCAGGAAAGAGGCCTAGAGAAAGAACCAAAGAGAAGGTTCATGTATGTAGAGGAGGGCATGAGGGTGGATGGTGGGACTGAGGAGGATGCAGAGGACAGGATTTGATGGAGGGGGATGGTTTGATGGGGTATTAAGACCCACTCCAATGAAAATGATTTTATTTTTAACATGTTCTTGTGGCATTTTTCTGAAGATGGAGGACATAGAAAGAAAACAGAGCTCAAAATTGCATTTCTGATACTTTCTTTATTCAAGCTGTTTAAATCGGGGCTGCACGGTGGCGCAGTGGTTAGCGCTCCTGCCTCACAGCAAGAAGGTTCCCGGTTCAAGTCCTGGCTGGGGGACCTTTCTGTGTGGAGTTTGCATGTTCTCCCCGTGCATGCGTGGGTTTTCTCCGGGTACTCTGGCTTCCTCCCACTGTTCAAAAACATGCTTCATTGGTTACTCCAAATTGTCCCTAGGTGTGAATGTGAGTGTACATGGGTGTGTGATTGTAGCCCCTGCGACAGACAGGCGACCAGTCCAGGGGTGTACCCTGCCTTCGCCCATGAGTAGCTGGGTTAGGCTCCGGCAACCCCGTGACCCCGAAAGGGATAAAGCGGATTGGAAAATGAATGAATGAATGAATGAATGAAGCTGTTTAAATCAGAAGCAGACAAAAAATGCTGTTTGAAAAAGAGTTTTTTTTGTGACAGAAAATACACTGGGCGGATCACAAACTCTGCAACATAGAGGGGAAAGGGAGCAGGTTCGCTGTGCGTCAGTCGTCCTGCCCACAACTCAGAGGTGAATTTCTAGTGAACTCCTGCCGCTCTGCAGAAACTATGTCAAGAGTAAACAAAAATTTTTAAAAAAATGTTGTCTAAAAATGGCGTCATCCTAATTAAAAGACCACTTGGAACTCTATTACAATAGATCAAAAGATGATTGGAGTGGGACTTTAAAGGGAGCAGCTGAAAGACAAATATTTTGAGCTCCAGTTGAAATAGTTGCTTCATGGAACTGCTATAACATGAAAGCAAAAACATCAGAAATTGTTTTAATTTTTTATTTTTCTTTTCCTTTATGTTATGATGTACATGATGATGTTTGGTTTTTTGTGTTGCTGCTCCGTGTTTTGTTTACAGGATAACAGACTCGGACCATCAAAAAAGAAGACTTCACCTATCAACAGTGCACAAACAATTGTCTGCCACAATTTGGCATGCTAGGATTCCATTCACTGGATTGAAACGCAACACTGTAAGTGTTTAATTCATCTTTAATGCATTTTTTGTGATGTTTAGATGTCCTTTTGACCATGTAAATTGTGAATTGTAGTTTGAAATTCTGGTTTGTGTTTTGTTACAGTGGTCTACTCTGTGCATCGACCTTGTATCAATGGCGAGTGAACTGTTCAAAGGATTTTTGACCCTGGATGGCATCACGCTGTTTGCTACCTGTAAAGTCAGGAGAATCTTCACTATGAAAGATGAGCCTTCAGCAATTTCAAAAGATGGTAATGCATAGACTTGTTTGTTAAAACTGTATCTTGGTTGAAGAATGTAAAACATAATAATAAGAGTAATTTAGAGGTCTTCACTTAAGTATTTTTTTGAAATTTGGTGTGCAGTGTTAAATTTGGCCTTTTGATGAACTAGAACTAAGTTCAAAGGAGCTGTATTATACTGATTTGGATAGCTCTGCAACTGAGGCTCTGAGGATGTTTTTCTTTTTTTTGTAGATATGCTTCTCAGCGTAGCTAGTCTCATGGATATCATTCCTCACAACTTCCTGTACCCAGCGTCCGTGAACCAAATCACACAAGTGTTGAACAGTGAGATTTTGCGTAAGGCAGCAAAGAAGAGTGGTCCACTTAACTCAGACTGTGGTAAGTAAAAAGAAATCCTCAAAGGTTTTTACATCTATAACAAGTACAGCTTATTTCAAGTTAAAAGATGTATGTATGTTTAGTTAAAGACAAAAACATAGTAAATGAGTAGACTATATGGACTATACAACAGGAAAAGTGAAAAAAAATCAAAGAATTGCCTCTTCAAACAGGTACATTAATCAGACTTCAGACATGTATGGAGCTCCTATCATAGTCCGGCCCTTTTGTCGTTGAGTGTTGCCATCCGAGAATCCAGGTGTGGACTCAAAACCAAAGCTGTACTAAAAACTACAGCTTTGAACTTTCGTGGAGAGTGAATATCTGACCTTTAATGCATTACATATGTCTGAACTCGCTAAGGTTCATATAGAAAAGAAAAATCCATGCAACCAGGTGTATGTTCCTTGTACTGTGAATGGGCTTGCTGTGCAGCAAAATCATTTCCCTGTTGTGGGATCAATTGAAGTTCTATTCTCATAAGTCCAGTAACCCCTTTAAATATATCAACATATAGAAATATTAACGGTCCACATGTTTTTTCTCACCTGCATAAATTGGATTTTTTTGTTGCTGTCTGGTTAATTGACCTGATCTGTTGTTTAGCAGTATAGCTGACAACAGACATGCAGACAGTGTTGTTCTCAGAATAAATTACTTTCATGTCTTTTGAGGATCAGACAATGGACACACATACTGCACTGGAAAAAAAAAGACTAAAATAACACGCCATTGCAGCATTTCAGAGATTCTAATTTTTAATGGAAGTCAGTGATTATAATCGTTTTGTTTTCTTTGTGGAAAACTATAATAGCCATAAATGTATTAATTCCTTTGAACCTCACCTGTAGTCAAGGTGGTGCAAATTATTTGCTAGTATAAAAAGACATGCACCAGTAATCCCATTCTCCTGCCTTTGTGGCCTTTTTTATTAGCATGTATGTATTTGTTCTGACAGCTGTCTAAGTCAGGTTGAATCAAGAGGCAGTGCCCCTAGAACAGAGCAGTAAGCACACACAAAGAATATATTTTCATAATTAGCATTTGCATTATTAGCACAACATTCTTAATGATTATAATTAAAGTTACTGCTATTAAACTAGGCATACAGTTTAGCTGTGATGAAGTTTGTTTGGTGAATGCTGCGGCTTCAGTGCCCAATCTGTCAGATTCTGTTAGAAGTAAGCTGTTTTTTTTTTCGCCATGCAGCAATAAGCATCCCGTTTATCTCACTTTTGCACTAAAGGCACTGTTGCTTTCAAGGTCAATTAATTTTCATCAGTCTAAATTAAAACAGAAAATACTCTTGATGATCTTGTAGCTAAATGTTTTTTGTTTTTTTTACATTGTAAAACCTTCATATTTTTCTTCTTCATGGACTTTAAAAGAACAATGTATCTTCAGTTCCAAGTTACTTTCTGCTGTATTTCATCCAAAAGTCACACAAAATATCTTTTCTCTTCCTAAACATTCAACCAATTACTGTCCGTAAAAACCCATCCACAGTATGTGTCTTGTGGGGAGATTTTTTTTCTTGGTACTTTGATGGGGATCAGATAAAATGTCTGTTTTGTTGTGAGTGTTCGAAGATGTGGTCTTGATTAGCTCTGGCACAGGTGGAGAAAGGGCAGGCTGATGCCAACTCACAATTTCCATGTTAGCCTGATATTTTCAATCGGTGAATTTAAAACATGTTAACTTTTAGTCTTCTCTATGTGGGAAATGCATCCTTGAAATGCAACTGTTGAATTTTTATGTGAAATAGTAGTGTACTGATACTATTCAAGTATCCTCAAATTAATTAAAATAATAAAGAGGAAAAATTTTGTTTGTCATACGATCAGTTTATTGCATTATTATTTTACCTCTGTGTCTTCAATTCAGTTCAGACTTTCTTTTGACAATTTTATAAAAATTTACATCTTCTTTTTATTGGAGTTGTAAAGTGAAATCTATTTTGCTCACTTTATTAACTTTTATTTTTTATCAACCACTTTCGCTATTTAATTTTCAATAGTATTTGAAAAAAAAAGTTCTATATCCTGAAGAGGGGATCACAAAACTGGACCCCAGGGATTCATTGAGACTCAGAATATGAAAGAATTTATTTTCAGATGTGAAAATGGTGAATGCACTGGAGTTGAGCAGGAACATAATGGCAGAAGGACAGTGATTGATGCAGTGGATTTCTCAAAATATCTCATGAACGATGTCTTGAGAAACTGGAGAGGTGGTACGGAGGAGGAAACTGAGAAACTTCACAGGTTGGAGAAATCCAAGGGGAGATCTGGCATGAGGCTGAAGCGAGAGAGTACAGTTCAATGTGAAGATCCAGTTCCAGGAGAGGGGAGGAGATCCAATAGGAGGAATCTGTAGGCATGGCTCAAAAAGATGCAGAGCTACAGAGGGTGATCAGAGACAAAACAGATTCTAAAAAAACATCAGGACAGGAGCTACACAGAGACTTGAGGCAGGAAAATCCAACAAGCTATTGGCAAAGTCAGGCAGTGGAGCAGCTGAATAAAAAGGCAGGAGAACAAGTGAGTCTAATGAGCTGGATTTCAAGCAGAGAAGAAAGATTGTCACCCAGCTCACCACCATGCTCAGCAAGATGGGCATAGCTGAAGAAAAATCCAGTGCCAAAACCTGCCCAGTTGATGAGATACACAGGCCATGACCCCAGAGAAGGCCAAAGAAGTCTACAAGGGAAGGGAGTCCAGAAGAGAGCACCAAGGCACACAGGGAGAGGGAAACAGGAAACTTGAAAGGTAGAGTAAACCCACAAAGATCAAAGAAGATTCAAGCTCACTGCTACAGGGTTGAGGACCACGGAAATGCCTTTCAAGAGGCAACACTGAGAGACAAGTTAATCGTTGACAACCAGACCTGTTAACCCATTCTTTTATGTCTCTTGAGATGATCTTGAGATCATGGACAATCAAAATCACTGCTTGTGGCTGTTTTAAATCCAAATCCTTATGGTCTGTGAACACCAGGAAGGGCTGCAGAGAACCTACAAGCCAGTGTCTATGCTTCTTCAAAACCATCTTGACACCCAGAAACTCTCTGTCATTATATGTATATATACATTATATGTTTTTGGTTTAATACTTTTTATAAAATCAGCAAAGTAATACACCATATTATATATATATATAAAAACACGTCTCTCATCCTCCATGCTCGGGGACTCTCCCAGAGGCCTAGTGGCTTGAGGGTCCTGCGCATTATCTTAGCTGTTCCTAGCACTGCCCTTTTCTGTACTGAGATGTCTGAGGTCTTTCCAGGGACCTGCTGTAGCCACTCCTACTTAGATGGAACCATCTATGTAAAGTGAGGAGCTTCCGGGTCTTAACATCCGTGGTCTGTATCTGTTCCTTTGGCTATCTGATTATTCCTGCAGGGAATCTGATAACTGGCAGCGTGTAACTGTTTATTGCCCGGGTCTTGTTCTTGCCAGTGAGCTGGCTTCTCAGGACGTGCCTTACTCGTTGGGAGGTATTTGACTGTTGCAGCTTTCCTTGTTGCCTTCTCCAGGTTGCCATTTGTCTGTGGAATTCCAAGGTATTTGTAACTGTCCTCAATGTCTGTTATTGTTCCTTCTGGGAGTGAGACCCCTTCAGTGCCTTGCCTCTTTTGTCACCATCCTACTGCATTTCTCAAGCTCGAATGTCATCCCAATGTCAGTACTGTAGAACCTGGTGGTGTGGATCAGGGAGTCAATGTCATACTCGCTCTTAGCGTGTAAGTCAATGTCATCCATGTAGAGAAGGTGGCTGATGGTTGCCCCATTCCTGAGTCGTTATCCATAGCCAGTCTTGTTGATTATTTGGCTGAGGGGGTTCAGACCTATACAGAACAGCAGTGGGGACAGAGCGTCTCCTTGGTATATGCCACATTTGATGGTCACTAGTGCAAGTGGCTTGCCATTGGTCTTAAGGGTGGTTTTCCACAACTTCATTGAGTTTCCTATAAAGGCTCTTAGAGTCCTGTTGATGTTGTACAGCTCCACGTGTGCGGCATTGAGTCATAGGTGTTCTTGTAATCAGTCCAGGCTGTGCACAGGTTGGGGTGTCGTGACCTGCAGTCTTGAGCGACTGTTTTGTCAACCAGGAGTTGGTGTTTGGCTCCTCTGAAACCAAACCAAATGCCATCTGTGCGTTGCTCAGAAATTGTTCCATGTATTTTGGCTGCAATGATGCCTGACATGAGCTTCCATGTTGTGGAGTCACAAGTTATTGGCCGGTAGTTGGCTGGGAGTGCACCCTTTGAGGGATCCTTCTGGATCTTCCGCCCTTCCGTTAGCCATTCAGGGTGAGTCCCATCTCTTAGCAGCTGGTTCATTTGTGCTGCCAGGCACTCATGGAGTGCAGTGAGTTTCTTAAGGCAGTATGCGTGTATCATGTCAGGGCCCGGTGCTGTCCAGTTTTTCATACCTGACACTCTTTCTAGGATGTCTGCCACTGTGATGGTTACTGGATTCTTTTTAGGGTGGTTGCTATGTTCCTTTCTCAGAGAGACCAGACATTGAGCATTGCTGTTATGTGCTGTCTCTTTCTCCCATATACTTTTCCAGTATTGTTCAGTTTCCAGCCCTGGCAGGTCTGATCTGCTATTTTGACCCTGCCATTGAGCGTACACTTTTGCACGTTGAGTTGCGTACAGCCTGTTTATCCGTCTGGCTTCATTGTCTCTCATTTGTGTACCTCTTTAGGTGACTGTTCAAGGCCAGGAGCCTTTGTTTCCAGTTTATAGTGCTTCAGGTCTGACATCTGGCTGTATTTCTTAGGCAATTGTGTTTCATTGCACCTCTTTGGGCCTTTGTTATATGACTGACTTCCCTCCGTGCTGTCTTAAACTTAGCCTCCAACCGTTGCTTCCATGGTGAGTATTGTTTTCTCCCATGGTTGCTCTTATAGCCAAGCATTTCAAGGCTCACTGCTGCTGCAGTGTAAACCAGTTCACTGGTTTCTGTGATTGTTGTGGTAGGAATTGCCCTCAGTGCTTCATTCAGACGTGGTACTTCACTCAACCGTTGTAGTTGGTCTCGGGGTTTCCTGGTGTTCATTCTAGACATGCACAGAAGTTAACATCTCGACAGGAGCGTCTTCTGATGAGAAGGGTTGAAAAAAATCGCTATGCAAGTTCCCTGCAGTTAGCTTAGCAGTAGAAAGCCAAACAGGATTGACCGTTTCCCATGACACCATACGGCGCTCGCTGCAGAGGAATGGTATACATTGGTATCGACCATGAAGGAAGCCTCTCCTAAAGCCCATGCTTAAAAAAGCATGCCTAGAATTTGCTAGTGCCCATGCTGAAAAAGAGGAAGACTACTGGGACTCTATACTCTGGAGTAATGAGACAAAGATCACTGTTTTTGGAACTAATGGTTTTGAAACTGTATGACGTTGCAAAGTTGAGGATTTCAAAGAAAAATCGTGCCTGCAGTGAAACATGGTGGTGACAGTGTCCTTATATGGGGGTGCGTGAGTGCTGCTGGTGTTGGGGAGCTGCATTTCATTGATGGTATCATGAACTCAACAATGTCTTGCTCTATACTGAAGGAGAAGATGCTGCCATCACTCCGTGCACTTGGTCATCATGCACTTTTCCAACACAGCAATGATCCAAAACACACATGGAAAGCTACTGTTGCATTTTTGAAGAAGAACAGGGTGACGGTGATTGAATGGCCAAGTCTGTCTCCTGATCTGAATCCAATCAAACACCTGTGAGGAATTCTGAAGCAACAAGTTGAGCATCACGCTGCATTCACCATCCAGGCCCTAAAAAAAGTTATTCTTGAAGAATGGAAAAAGATAACTGTTGCAACATGTCTCCAACTTGTTCATTCCATGCCTAGAAGACATGGGGCTGTCCCTCAAAATCATGGTGCTCATACAAAATACTAGATGTAGTAGTTTTTGATGCAGGGTGTATTCATTTTTTCAACCAATTTGAGTAAAACTGAAGATTTTGTGATTTAAGTTACATTATTCACTTTCATTTCATGTTTTGGAGTTAAACATGTTCATTAAAACTCATCCTTGTGGAAAGTTTAGAGATTGTTTTTATGTACATTGAGCTACTGATTAAATCAGTACTTTTTCAAGATATAAAGGCTAAACACAAAATATCGGCACATAGTAAAATTTATACATTTATAATAGTCACAACTTTTTTTTCCCTTTCTTTTTGCAGTTCTTGATCATTCTCCCACTGCCAGATCAACCGGTTATCAGAGAACCAGGCCCCAGGGTGCAACACGCACAGCCTCAGGCTTCAGAGCTTCAGCACTGTCTCCTCAAGCTGTAAGAAAAAAACTGATAGAATGGGGTGATGGGTGCCTTTTAGTTGTTGCATTTTAACAAACCTCTGACAAATGTACACTGGTTAAATGATGCATAAAAAAGCATCCATTTGTCCACACAAAATCAATGCCAAGCCTCCAAAACTGTTGTAACCATTAGGGCAAAAAAAAAAAAAAACAAGATTTGGATAGCACATCAGTAACAGTGGCTATAAGGATGATTTGTAAAAAAATTTGACTGAATGCTAAGACCCAAGATTTTCATGAAGCACTCCAGAGATTCAGATCACAAATCCCCAGCACTGCATACATTCAGTCATTTATAGTTGTCCTTCTCTGATGCAAGTGTTTTGTAATCATCATGTAGCGTAAGTCAGAATCCTTTATACTCCTAACCCAACTAGCTGTCAGTGGTTTTAATGATTAGTGTCTAAAACTGTAAATTATTAATTTGATTAGATTATGGTGAGATTAAAACAGAATTATGTATGTTTTTTTTTTGTTTTTTTTTTACTTGCTTTGAAATTGTCTTTTGATTATGTCCCGCAGCATTTCTCGTCGAGTGGAATGAACCAAACAGTTGCGTCACAAAGTCATTCAGGCATCAATCTGAGTGAAAAGCTGCCTCATGGTCAGTGCGCCTATACTTTTTTAGCAAAGCAAAACTGATTATATAATATACAGTATAATATGTGATCTGAACACTTTTTACTTCTTAAGATGCCTTTAGAAGTAAATTAATTGTATTGCTATTTTGCCACCAATACAATGGGTCCTATCTTGCAGGTAATCATCATCAGGGTATGTATATTTCTAAATTTTTCACTGGTACAAAGACTGTTTTAATGCTATTCATTCCACAACTAAATGCAGGCAGTATTTTATTTACTTTTAACCAGTAAGTGAGTCTGAATGATACGTCAAGTTTTTTGGGGTGAATTTCTAAACTGAAAAAACAAAACAAAACAAAAAAACCCCAGTTCTTTTTAAATTAGGTCCACGTCTGAACTATCCCCATGATCATCATGATACCTTGAGACATATTTTAAATCTAAAAGAACAGTTGGGTACACATCAACAGAGCAGTAAAATGATAGATTTCATAATTTGTAATAAAAAATCTAAAAAACAATGTATTGATCACAAAAAAAGCAATTCATAAAAAACAATAACATTCATCAATAGTTAAACACATTTGCAAAAACTTTTACTGGAAGCCTGTATGTTTTATATTTTTATTTATTTATTTATTTATTTATTTATTTATTTTTTACTTGTCCTGTCCAACAGCTGAGCAAACAGATATGAGCTGAGAACCTCTTGTATTAGACAGATTTTACTCTTACAATCAGGGGTTATAAATCATAGCGAACACAAAATGTATGTTGGTATAAGCCCCTTTTGTAATTTAAACCAAACTTTATTAATATATATATATTTTTTATTTGTGTCTTTTTTGTTGGACCGGACGGAAAAGGAAAGGGGAAAAAGGAGAGAGTTGGGGGGTGGAGGGGGGGAAAGAGAGATGGTGCATTATAGCAGTTAGAGAATGGCTACAGGGAAGGGAAGGTAGAGTTGTAAATCTACAGGCAACAAAATGCTGGAGCTTATACCCATTGCAATAGTGAATGTTGGTCTAAAATGGGCACGGCCTGTCCACACACTCAGCTGTTACATACCTGCCGGCTCCGAGAGTGTTCACAAACTTGTCCACATCCAGTTCACACGCACACTTGTGCATACCAACCAACACATGTAAAGCATTACATTCTGTCATGCACACTATTTGAAGGTGTAAAGGTGAGCCGACGCCTGTACTCAGGTGAATGTTATGTTAAGCTGAAGTGGATGATGGAATGCACAAAAAAGGAGGGAGAACCCCCAGCCATCCCCACACCAAGACACCCGCGCCGACCAGGGCCCGCCCCCGCACCCATACTGTGGGGTCAATGGAGGAGATCCACCCGCCAGGCAGCCCAGCCAAGCACCCAGACCAGGGCCCGCAGGACAGCCACACGGGCCCCCAACACCCGAGTGCAGTGAGGTACGGAAGCGCAGAGCGCAAGGCCCAGCCCAGTCAGGAGAGCAGCCCTCCCACCGTGCCAGGTGGCCCAGCGCGGGGCCCCACCCCCGAGAGCCCCACCACCCCAGACAAGCCGCCCACCACCACCCAGGAGTTCTGGGCATCCCCCCACCCCAGCCCCGGGTACGAGCCCGGGCCCCCCACGGGAGACCCGCTCCAAAGCTCCAGGCAGCTGCGGAGATCCAGAAGAGAGCACGATGGGGGTCAGCTACCCCCATCTAGAAAAGGGATGACCAAGAGCAGTGGGGGTCCCCGAAGGTGTACATTGCCTGACCAGGCTCTCCTAATGTTGTGACCCAGAAGGGGCTCGGCACCCGAGGGTAAGGGCCAGAACCCGCACCACAAGGACACAGACACCCTCCAGGCTCAGATGGAATATGATCCCCCGCTCATGGACTTGCCAGAGGACAAAGGGATCCCTCTCCCTGTGCGGGGAGGGGGCCGCCGGGCCCAGGAGGCCGACCCCCAGGAGACAAGGCCACCGCCGCTGAAGGCCCTGTTCCCTCCACCAGGGATGGGGTAAGGGACAGAAGATCAGTAGTCCCACCTTCCTTGTGTAATGTATTTGTGTGTGTTGAGGTGTGTTTCTTGTGATTGATGGGTGTGTGTAATAAAGGGTGCAGTTAAAATTGGCGAGCACGGCACTGAGGACATCTCCTGATTGCTTACAGGGATGTCCAATCGCCCTCTCACCAAGGAGCCCTAAATGTCTACGGTGCAGTTAAAATTGGAGGGTAGAGCACTGAGAGGACATCTCCTGCTTGCTGGCAGTGATGTCCTAGCACCCCCCACCAAGGATCCTACGTGTCTAAGGTGCATTTAAAACCAGGAGAAGGGGGCGAAACTGTGCGGAGACCATGGGAGGGGTGGACCACTGCCAAGTGGCTCGGCCCCTCGAGGTATTCCGCAAGCACGCCCCTCCTTCCAACCTAATAAGTGGTCGTATGAGGAAGGAGGGAAGGTCGGGGACAGCTACCAAACTGACCCCCGATGATGAAACAACCGTCCCCCCGCCCCCCCCCAGCATTGGGCCCAAGTCTCCCCAGGGCAGAGGCCCCACCGCCCGAAAGCCAACCCCCCAGGCCCCACACCCCCCACCCCACACAAAGAGAAAGGAGCCCAGAGGGGGCCAGCCCCCAGGGCAAGCCCCAGCCCCTCCCCCCCAAGCACCGCCCCTGTAGCTACCTGGTCAGGTACCAGCGGGCCCGAGGAAGCCCCTAGGGTCCCGTACTGGTAGTGGACCCCCCCTCTTGCCCACAGACATCCCCTCCCCTGGCCCGCTCCCCCCAGACCCCGCAATGGTAGGCTTTACCTGGAGCAATCGCAGGCCCCAAGAGGGTTGCCCCACCCCGTCCCAGGGCCAGAGAAGGAGTGACGCCAGCCCCCAGGTGCAGCCGGGCCGCCCATCCAGCGCAGGCAGACCCCCCAGGGCCAGGGCCCCGCGCAAGCCCCCCCAGCACACGCAAAAAGACCACCCCCCCAGCCAAGCCAGACCCCCACCCAATGCACCATCCACACCCCCCCACGCCCAGGCCCGGGAGACCATGCGGCCCCCGCGCTTGCCCCACCCAGGCGCCGGACCAGACCCCCCGACCAACAGCGCCTCCCTGCCCCCACCAGGCACCAGGTAGACCCCGACCCCGGCAGACAGTCAAGGCGCGGCGACACCCAGGAATCCCGCCCCCTAAGTTATGGAGTTAGCTATGGGAGACCAGAGAGCCCGAATTCCTTTTAAGTTATTTGAGCTCTTAGTTGACATTTTTTCCAAGCTGATATGATCCAATAGCAGATTCATGTAATGACTTACACTAATATTTTTCTTGTTTTTCCAGTTTAATAAAATTGTCTTTTTTGCTATACAAAGAGTTATGAAGATTATAGATGCTAAATTTCCCTCTGTGTCGATGGCACTCATGTCACCCAGCACACAAAGTGAAGGTGAGGCTGTGATTGAAACCTTAAGCCAGACTGATAAATCAGCACATACCTGTTGCCAGAGAGCCTGGACGGGTGTACAGAACCACAGAGCATGCATGTAATTGTCAGGTAAATTACTATCACAATGCTCACAAATGTCTGAGTTTTTGAGACCCATCTTGAACATCCTCTGTCCAGTATAGTAAATTCTGTGAAGAGTTTTGAATTGTATTAGTTGTAGGTTTGGACTTTTGGTTAATTTAAAGGTATTTAGACAAATTTCTGACCAGAAGCTTGTGTCTGTACTTCTGCCTAAGTCTGCATCCCATTTTGTTGTTGGAATTGAGACTTCGTTATCTAAGTTGCATAAGAGTTTGTATATTTTGGAGAGAGTTTTATTCACTGAAAAATTAATCATAGAGGTAACTAGTTCTGGTAATTTTAAGTCATTGTCACTGGATTTAAATGTTTTAGTAATTACAGATTTAAGTTGCTGATATTCCAAGAATTTATTTATTCCATGGTTTTCTTGTAGTTCTTGGTGTGTTATGAATCTTCTGTCGATAATCAAGTGCTCGAGTAGTCTTATGCCCCCTGCTTGCCAAGCAGGGAAGTGCAACATTTTTTTATTTATCAGGATGTCTGGGTTGTTCCAGATGGGTGTCATTTTGCATGGTAGTAGTGAAGAGTTTGACATTTTAAGAAAATACCACCAGGCTGTTAAAGTAGTACTTATATTACTACTCTGGTAGCAGTCATGTTTTTTTATTGTTGGGCTTATAAATGGTAGATCTGACAAGTTGATCTTTCCACAAAATGCCTGTTCCAGATCCATCCATGGGTTGGTTTCTGGATTGTTTTTTATCCATCTTAAGAGGTACTGCAGTCTGTTGGCAAGAAAGTAGTTATGGAAGTTAGGTAATTCTAAGCCTCCACAGCTTTTTCTAGATTTTAAAGTTTTTAGACTAATTCTTGCAGGTTTATTGTTCCATAAGAAGCTGGATATGGCAGAGTCTAATGTTTTGAACCATTTTAGTGGTGGTTGTGTGGGGATCATTGAGAACAGATAATTAACTTTGGGTAAAATGTTCATTTTTACTGTGGCTATCTTACCCATGAGTGACAGAGGCAGGTTGACCCAGCGGGTTAGATCATCCTGTATACTTTTCAGTAATGGGGTGTAGTTTAGTTGCACCAGTTCTGATAGTTTCGGGGAGAAATAAATACCTAGATATTTGATATTGCCTGATTTGACTGGTATTGAGATTGTTTGCTCAACATTACCATTCAGTGACAATAAAACTGATTTGTTCCAGTTAATTGAGTAGTCTGAGATAGAGGAAAATTCATTAATAATTGTTGTTGTTTCACTAATGGAATGTGAATTGTTTAGAAAAAGTAATATGTCATCAGCATAAAGACTAATTTTATGATTGCTGTATTTTGTTGTAATGCCTTTAATGCTCTCACGCTGTCTTATTGTTGCAGCCAAAGGTTCAATAAATATAGCAAAAAGAGAGGGGGAGAGTGGACAACCCTGTCTGGTCCCTCTACCGAGAAAAAACCTGT
>BSAI01000073.1:23441723-23458437 GCA_036245035.1 Adrianichthys oophorus | reverse complement strand
ATGAGCTTTTGAGCATGAGATTTTTATTTATTTTTACTTTTTACTTGACACGACAGTGCTGCTTCGTTGCCACATAACAGTTAAACATGACGTGTGGCTTCATGCCAATTCCGTATTTTAAACTTTTTTTCCACAATGCATTCTTATTATAAGATTATTTCATGTGTACCTTTTCCAATTCCATCTTCAGTCAAAATATGTTGTTGTTAATTTAATTGTTGTTTGTTTTGTTTCGTAGAGTATTTTTTTTCTTCAATATAGAGCGTGCCATGACGCACTGTCAATAATTGTTTATTTTTGAAATTGTAAAATATGGTAATTTTTTTCGCATACATAAAGATGATGTAAACATGTTTATAGCCATACCTACCATAATGCACTTAATGTTAGGAACATTACATTTTAAAAAATCTATAATCACAGCAGCATCATTCCATGAAAAAAGAAGTAGTCTTTACCTATTTTCATCTTATTGCATAAAGTTTCATATAGCAGCAGCCATCAACAAGCAACTAAGTAATAAACCAAGACGTTTGTTTCTACAGAGCTACAGATAGTTCTTTTAAGCACCTAACAGCAGCTTTTGCGATCAGTAATACACTAGTCTTTCAGCAGGGCTGAATGCAGAATCTGGATGATTAAGATTCCTTAATTCAAATGAGTATAATAAAAGCTGGATATTTTGGTTTTGCTATAAATGAATTCAAGAAGCTCAGTTACAGAGATGCTTTCATTATTAGGAATTTTCACGGTGCATAATCAGTTCACAGATATGCCTCTGGCAGGTTTTAATAGCATTGTTGGTTGAATGTTTTGTGTTATAAACCTTTTCTGATGTTGAAATATTTATATGTAGGAGCGTCTTGCAAATTACAATCCCACTCTCAGAAAAAGGGGTTTTTCAGCAAAACAGGATGTAAGAGGCTTCAGGTCCCCAGTGCCAGGAAAGAGACGCTACCTTCATCAGGTAAGCCTAATGCTGTGCTTGACGTGTTTGTTTGTGGGAGTGCTTTTTTTGGATTGTGGGGTAAAGATAATGATTTTGCATTTCTTTTTTCCTTTTTCATACATTCATTTCTACTGGATATATTGTTTTATTTTTGCAGAAACTCCTCCAGGTGAAGAGTCTGGTTCCCAAAGAAAGACGAAGTCCAGGATAATTAAGGGGGAGAGTGTTTTCCAGTCCAGGCAGCAAAAGAGTGGACAGGAGCCTTCGACATCAACAGGAAGTTCACTGCATTCTGCATCAGGTGAAGCAGCAAAAAATACCTACATTCTGTTCTACTCTGAGCAGAAAAGTTTAATCACACAACAAGGGAAGAGACCTTGAGAAGGAAGACATTCAAATGCAGGCAAGGTGATTTTGGTATCTGTTTTGCATATTGGGATTTTATTAAGCAGCTCCTTTATACTTGAGTTAAAAACATCTTACCTTTTTTTCTATAAGACATAAATGAAATGACTTGAAAATAGTGCATGTATTTTAATGAACCTCGGTGTATGCAACATATATGCTTTTGTTCCTCCCTTTAAATTTTACATAACCCACATCACGGCTACTTCCAGGACCCTCACCGGCCAGCACACTCCTTCCTTGCTGCCACCTCTACCTGCACACACACTCACACATTGTCCTTGCAAGATGAGTGCGTGTGTTCTGAGTACTCATTTATGGAAGTTTCTCCACAAGCAGTAAGCTCCTTTGGTGCAGCCCTGCCCACAGATGGAAAGTAGTTAGTTCATTAATGGTAATGTAGCACATTAAATAAAAGTCAGAGGGACATCTCCTGGGCCCAGGGTTTGCCACACAGTGGGCAATTAGAGGAAGTGATTATACTGTCGAGAGGTTCAAATGTACTAACTCATTCAGATGTAGGTGCCTTACTCTTTCAGATTCATCTTGGAGAATAAAGTCTCATGGTTTCATGTGGGCAAATCTGAACTGATGTAACTTTCATTAAAGGCCAGAAAAGTTCATCCCGTCTTGCCTACAAATGAAAACCCAGAAATTAAAAACAAAATGGATGGGCATATTTGGAAGAAAAATAGAAGTCTGTCATAAGTCAAAGTTGTCTAAACGTGATTCTTCCATGACTTTGTTAAAGGGCCACTCTAATGAAAATTGTGTTTTTTTACATGTTCTTTCGGCATTATTTTCTCCATGAAGGACATACATAAAGAAAATTAAGATTAAAATTGCATTTCTGAGAATTTCTTTATTCAAATCACTGTGAATCAGGAACAGAAAAAAATGCAGTTCATAGAAGATCTTATTTGTTATGTAGGAGTTGCAAGGGCAGGCCACTGCTCCGCTCCCTTCTGATGCCTCCAGTTGACTAGATCCATGAACGTCTTTGTTTTCCTCGTCTGAGCTGGCATCTAGGCCAAAACTGTACGGCTGAATAGCTCAAATATTGTTAGCCATGTTTGTTGCACCGGTAATGTTAGGTTGGGGTGTGAAGGTCTGTAAGCTAGTGGGAGAGTGTGTAAACAGAGAGCTCTCGGTTATGGGTGACGGGAAGGGGGGAGCACAGTTCCTTTGCGCCCACGGTCCCGTCCATATCTCAGATGTGAATTTCTAATGAACTACTGACGCTCTGCAGAAACTGTCCTAGAAAACGACACAGATTTTTTTTAAATTTTGGCAAAAAACGGCATCATCCGAATCAAAAGATCACTGGTAACGCTTTAGCAAAAGATCAAAAGATGATAGGAGTGGGACTGTAAACACTGTTTCATTTTTATAGTAAATTACAAACATTTGAATTGCAGAACTGGTAAGGAACCTATTAACGTCATTACGGACATATTTCTAGTTTCAACAAACTAGAAATAGTGTATAAGGAGAAGGAATTTTTCATATGATTGATCATCTCTAACTTTCGTTAACTTACATTTGCTTGTACTGTATGTTTCGAACAGAAATTTTACTCAGTCCTAATTTCATTTGTACATTTTTCAGATGCATGCAGCAACAGTCCTGACAAAGAAAGTTCAGGAGTCACCACTGAACCAGCAGAGTCTGAATTATTCTCAATCCTCCCAGACTCCTCTCCTGACCCGCAGGTCTGGAACAACAGAGGGAGTTATGAAGAGTATGAACCCCAGCTCACCCTGCAAGAGGAGGATTTCATTTTCTCATCCCAGCCTCACTCATCCAAATGGGGGCAAGGCCAGAGTGACCAGGACAAGATGAATATGGCCAATGATCTGGTCCAAAGTGAGAAGGAGTGTCACAGTCATCTTGAAGACGACTTTATTGGCAGTGAAAGTGATGAGGTAGGTTTGCAAATCACCACACTATAGGATGAACAGATCTGTAGGACATTTTAGGAGTTACCGTATTGCAACAGCTGTTTTACATATAAAACAAAACCATTTTAAGAATTATTCAAAGAGAAAGAAAGAAATATAATCCTTGACAAAAAGTATCACATTTTGCTCACTCTAGTTCAGATGTATTTGTTTTTATTTTTATAAAGATTACTTTAATTATTTGTACATAGATTGAGGTGTCTAATGGAATAAAACTTTACTACAAAGGTCAGTGAGATTATTTGTTATACATCATATATTCTAAAATAAGTGGAGTAGTCTCACATTTGCTGAGAAGGAAAATTATACAGATGAATTATTGTTCCAAAGAACCATCTTCAAAGAAATGCTAATTGCTTTTACTTATTTAAAACCTTCTAATAAGTATGATAATTCAGAGTTAAGAACCTTTTTGATTAGTTTTCTTTAATTACTATTTTTGAATTAAAGCTATGAATAATATCTTTAATGTTAACAACCAGGTTCATGCCAGAACATACGTGTACGAAAAAGAAACCAAAAAGCAGGCGACTGCTTCTTAAACATTAGAATGCCCTCAGGAGTTGGTATTCAGGACTTATCTCTTTATTTATTTATTGTCTTACTAAAAATATGATGCATACACAATAAACATCTGGAAAACTGTTGATTTAGATCAAAACAAATCAGAAAGCTAAATGGTTTGTTGTTTTTTTTTCTAGCTAAATGTTTATAATGTCCTTCTTTACCACTGGATATGTATGTGTTACCTAACATGAATATAATCCTTTATTTCTATTGTTAGTTCATTATCTCAGTGCGGCATAGTGCATGGAAAAATTCATGGAGATCAGTGGCCCATTTAAAGATAAAATCAATATATTTTTTGATATTTTCAATAATTCATCTATGTTGCTATTTTTCAGTGATTTTGAAAGACAGCTAAAATGTAGCCCTTTAGGTCTAACCAGACTCTAGAGCAGGCAACCAGCATAAATGTTTCTCCAGTTTTATGTCCATTTGCATTAGTGTTGTGACTAACACTATTTATTATTTAACGTTCTCAAAATCTGGCAAAAGAAGATATTCCACACCTTTTAAAAGTAGCCCTAATTGATTTTTAAAAAAATCCAAATGTAATACAGCAATGTTAAAATCAAATTTATTGTTTACTCTTTTTGTATTTCATTTGCAGTTTTTTATTCAACTGTAGATCATATTTTTTAACTGAATATGACAAATACCAAAGAAATCATAGTATTAATAAAAAACATTGTTATTTTTAACATATTGTAGCTTTTTAATTCAATTCATTTCGTTTCTATAAAATAAACAAAAATAATTAACATTTTTTACACAAACAGACTTCCATATACTGTATACATTTGCACATGTTATTCTAGCTTCTTTTCTGTTTTACCAAGTTAGTATCTAACTGTGAAGTTAAGACTGACTCACATTTTCTGTGTGATGTGCAACAGCTCATATAATTTGCCATTAAGGTACTGACACATCGGACATTTGACGCAATAAATTTGGGTTCTTAAACACGCGTTTAGCCCATGGTGTTCGAACTGGAAAAGCAGGGAGGGGCTTCTTCTTTTTTTGTCCTTTTCTACTGTTTACTAATGCACGTACACCACCTAGAGTTGGAAGAGGCTTGATGCGAAATGTCAAAGTGGTGACGCATGAATGTGACAGTTTGGAATGCGGAAGGCCAAACTGCGGATTTATGCACATTTACATAGACTTTTCATTGGAAGTGGCCACTTGAACGCGAGTTGCTGAGGGCGGTGTGAGTTTAGCTTTAGATCTTTACTGTTTGCATAGTTAGCTGCTCATATGCAAACATTTGTTAAATCTTAAATCCAAGCTTCCTACATCACTGTAAATTGTCATTGTTGCAATTAACTTTATGCATGAAACTACTTCTTAATTCAACCAAAAAAAAAAATGTTAACGTTCAGGAAGTTTTAGTCACACACATGATGTAATTTCCACATTAGGACACATTGATGAAAATGTCTCTGAGGGGAGCTCATTACAAACTAACATAGATTACATTTCAGAAAGGGAAATAGATTGCTGCAATCTCCAAAGGTCCCAGATCCAGAGAATGCACCCCAAATACATCTAGTTTGGTTTTTTTGAACAAAAATCTGTATTTTACAATATTTCATCAAACTGTGAACTGTGAACTAGATAGGTTGGTTAGCATACTTATTGACATTAAGTGCAAGCATCACTTTTGCTGTAGTAATTCATTTTGCTCAAAGTCATCCCAAGCAAGAGCAATGTTATTTGATAGGAAAACTGCCCTGAGGGCTCAGTTTTTCTCTGAGTATGTCTGACTCACACAACTTATACAGGGCTGCCAACTTTTGATTTTAGTTTGGACTAAAATTTGTTTGTTTATTTATTGTATTTTGTTTTGTGCGTGCATATCCATGCCTGTCTGTGTCTGCCCTGTCTTTTTTAGAAGTGCATGAGTGCATTGCTTGGAAAATCTATGGAGTAAGAACACAAGGAAAGTGCATACATCTTGTGCCTAATGTGGTAATGAGAGTTGGCTGCAATGACACACATGACTTTATAAAATTGATGGTCTGAAAACAAGAACTGCCACCATGTCGGAATGGTGCCATATATAAACACATTAAAAACATGTTGTCTAGCTGGATTCCTGATGTGTGGTGAAGGGATTCTTCCTTTAAGGATAAATGTCTAGACTCATAGCTTTTCATTAAAGATAACATTCACTGTTTCCACAGCAAGGAAGAAACTGACAAAAAAAGAAAAGTGAGTTTTTAGAGCAGAGTGTCAAAAAGTGACAAACCGAGAACACGCCAACTGAATCTTAAGAATTAAGAGATAACTTAGAATAACAGAAAGCCAGAAAAGTGCTCCTGTAATGTGAGTTGAACTTTTTTGTGACCTTGACACATCCTAAATACACTGTGTTCTTATCTGTGCAGTGCACTGCCATTAGGTATGCTTTTATCTGTCATCGCGCTCACATCATTTTTTTGATGCACGCTGCTGTTTGTCTCTTTTCTCAGTATGTTTTGTCAGATGTCTTCTTTCTGATGTCTGATGTGCAAAGAGTTTGCTGTTTTTGGTTGTTTTTTTGAAACTGGCTTCTTTCATCTGCTTCTGTAGTTATGTTCTGATGCCTAATGCAACTTAAAACTCAGTGCCATTCTTTACTGGTGACCAGTTTTCACCAGATATTCTGATCGATAGCTTTGAGGTCAAACTGTAAGAGAGAAGCAGCCCTAAAAGCTAAATAGAATAGTTAGACCTGGGGTCAGTGGGTCTGTTTTGACTGTTTTGTACTCAGATCAATTCTGGTCAGTTTGTTAGAATCGTTGGTGCAGTTTCCAAGAAAAGATCAACCGAAACTAATCCAAATATTTGCTTCGTGAGCAGGGGAAAATCTGATGGCATGTTTTCTTGCTCTTAAATCAGAAGCAGGCAAGCAGACCTGCAGATATACGAACGGTTAAAGGCAAGCATCTTGCCCTCCATGCAGTCAAATAATCATGTAGCCTCTCTATTGAATTCAGCAGAACACTTCAAAAGAGATATACCACTTCAAAAGAAACAAACTCCAGCATGTATTCCACCATGAGTAAGCTTAGACTTTATAAAAAAAAAACCAATAGCGGTTGGTGAAAGTTATTTATTTATTCTGCTAGTTTTCTTTCTTATTCATGCTCACTTTTGGTTTTTAAGACCTGCCATACTCATCACAACAGTCAGTTGTCAGGAAACCATGGGTTCTAATTCTGCATCCTAATAGAAAACCAGTGTTACAAGACGGCGGTCAATATTCCACTAAAGTTAATAAATTGTTCTTCTTTCCTTGAAGTGTACATAGTGCTGTGATTTGGGGAAACATATCCAAATCCGCTGTGGTCATTGAACTCACCACAAGCACATTGGGGCAAACACAACTATAAAATACATTTATGACAAATGGGTACCTTGAAAATAAATAAACCCAGAGAATAATAAGCAGAAAAATAATACACCAAGGACTAAATCAAGAAAATCACATCTGCATTTTTTTTTTTATTTTAATGTCAGCTTAATTAATCTAATGCACTGTTGTTTAATTAGTTGAAAAAACAAATTCACTCTTAATACAACTTCATTCTCTGTTGAGTTTTTTTTTTTTACTGAAAAAGCAATACCTGTTTTTATTCTTCTAAAATTCCAATTTTTGTTAGGGAAACAATGCTTTTTTTTCATCTCTTAGACATAAAGTAATTTGCAAAGCCACAGTGTTTTTGAAAAGTGGAAACTCTACGACTGACTCCATTTTATTAGGGGAGTCTTTTGTGATACATTCTACAGTGGCTGGCTGATGATGCATGGAAAAAAGTTATGAGAAGCTCCGTTGTTCACATTATAACAGAAATAAGACGCTGCATTCCAGCCTGTGCTGAAATATTTTTATAAAATGTTTTATACACTATAAAAATAATTCATTACAACATTTTTTTTCTAGTTGAGCCAAGGTGATTTTCTTCTTAACCAAACATCGACTTGAAAAATTGGATAATGGAACACAACATAACTGAAGCGATTCAAGAGTCTCATAGAATACTTTGTGCTCATGGCCAGTAAATGCGATCATAAATGACAAGGTCTTTATCTGCAGTGACTGGAGCACCTAGACTGTCTTTGAGAACTCCACACAATCAATGTGTGAGCTGCAGTGCTCAACACAGCATGCTAAGCTACAGTGTTTTGCCACATTGTCAATAGTGATAAACCAAACTCTAACCTTTATTTAGGGCAGGTTGCTCTTTTCTGAACTTGGAGCAGAATTATCTTTCAGACTATTGCGTCAGTTGCACGCAATTCTCTTGAGCAGGCATTGGCTCTTAAACAGAGAGAAATATTAAAAGCAGAACAAAGCAGCGAAATTTCACTATGTGAAATAAGTTTGAAATTTATCAATGTGCTAAGGTAAAGTTTGTTACATATTTCAGAACAGAGACAATGTTAAGACCCTGAAGAGTTTGCATTTGCTGGAGCTTATGCTTAAGTTATATAAAGCTGGCAGTCTTTCAACCTCTTGATACGAATTCACTAAAAAGAACATGAAAACATTCTAATAAATAAATTAACTGAAAAACTAAATTTGACAAAGCTCATAAATTCAATAAAAAGAATCTTTAAGTAATTACACAAGTACTTGCGGAATACTTAGGTTCAGGATGATTTCAATATTCTAAAGTATAATTAAATTAATTTTAGTTTAGAAATAATTTAGTAATTCCCCAAGGGATTACAAGTACATGAATATATGCTTTTAATCAGTCCTTAAATTTTCTACTTCTTCGGTGGTGTTATGTTCTCCAAAGAAAGGCAGAAAACTGAGAAGATCCATATTTCATAATATCTTGCGTAGCTCATGCCATATTCTTCAGTTTTGTTTTGATGATGTTTAAACAGACATTTGTATTCACTAAGTTATGGTAATAAATTAGTCAGTTGAACACTTAATGCAGGATTAAACTTTTAATTTTGTGCTTGATGTAAAGGGTTTCAGATTAAAACATTTGTGTAATGTGGGTTGAAAACATCTACAGTGGGGCAAAAAGGATTCAACAATCGCTGATTCTGCAAGTTGTCCCACTGAAAAGTTACAAGAGAGGTCTGTCATGTTCATTGTAGTTTCTGTAACAGACGGAATGTAAAAAGGGACCACAGGAAATCACTTTTTTTTTTTTGAGGATTTATTTTTAAAATGGAGCAAAAAATAAATTATTGGTCAATTTTATAATGTGCCCTGCGACAGACTGGCGACCTGTCCAGGGTGTACCCTTGCCTTCGCCCACAACTGGTTGGGTTAGGCTCCAGCAGCCCCGTGACCCCGAAAGGGACAAAACGGGGTTCAGAAAATGAATGGATGGAATTTTATAATGTAACCCTGGTTGTCAATGACCGAGGCTTCCTTTAGGTCTTCACCAGGTTTGCACTGTACAGTGGAGAAAATAAGTATTCTTTATCTCTGTTGATTTGTAGTTTTGCCTTGTCTGTCATCCTAATGGTAGGGTCATTTGAACAGTTAGAGATGAAAAATCAAGAAACTGACTTTAAGGAATTTATATAAATGTATTTGTGTTCCATAGAGGGAAATTGGTTTTTCATTCCCTAACAACCATTAAAGGTGTATTCAGACTGGAAAGTCAGTTGGTCTGGGCAGAGTCTGCTTAGTTTGGTCAGGATTGAGTCCTGACCCATGGGTTTTGTCTGTATCCAGACTGCCGTCAACCCCATATTTCTTTTTTTGAACCACAACTTTTTTTAAAAAAACACGTGGCGGAAGATCTCTCCATTCATTAAAAAGAATAACCGAAATCCTACGTTTGCAATCCTTGGTGGAATTGGTCACTTATTCAAGCTTTATATGTTGCTGACCAGTATTAAGGTCAGGTAAAACACTTTTTACGGCTACTTTGGTGCGGTGGAGACATGCTGCAAGGCAGTTACTGAGGAGACGACGGCTAATAAGGTACGCTGATAAGTGTTTATGACATATAGATTATCGGTAAAATGGTGAGAAGCAATGTGCATCACATTAAAAGTAGTTTTGATGAGCCTATATTCATCCAACCCAAATTCAATGAGTTGCTGTGTCTTATTGCTCTGCTACTCTGTGTACATCCCATAATGCCCTGCTACAATGGTCGTTTTGGTCCAGTTGTTCCACGCCGAGCACAGAGCCTTAATCGGACTGAGAAATCTCAGAAGGAAACAGAGCTCAATCCAATTGGAAACAAACCTCAAAAGATGGGTCTGAGAGCTTGGGAATATTCAGACTGAAAATTTGTTCCAAATTATCAAGGGAAACAAACTCTGGTTCACTTTAAGCCAACCCAATGTGTTCATTTGAATACACCCTTAGAGTTCTGGTTCACAGAAACTAGTTAGACTCTTCTAACCAACCTGTCACCTAAATTGAAGACACCGGGTGTAAATATTATGCTTAGGGGATGTTTTTCTGCACAGGGCTACTTCACTGTTTGGATGCGAAGATGTGCAGAGCCATGTGTAGCGTCAAATCCTGAGTGAGAACCTCCTTCCCTCCACTAGGAGGCTTAAAATGGATTGTGAATGGGACTTTCAACAGGATAATGACCCAAAATATAGAGTCAAGGCAGTCAATGAATGGCTGAAGAAGAAGCAGATCAAGGTCATGGAGTTACCCAGCCGGTCTCTGGACTTCAATCCTATATAGAAACCTAAAATAGAAAGCTGATGCTCAGAGTTGCCAAGTGACAACCACCAAATGTTAAAGATTTAGAAGTCATTTATAAAGAACAGTGGACCAAAATGATATGATATTATCCTGATATGAGCAAATACCTCCTCATCAACTCCAAGAAACATCTGACCTCTGTTCTTGCTTATAGGGTTTAGCAAGAAGTTTCAAATATTTATTTACCTCAATGAAACACAAATACGTTCATATCAATTCTTTAAAGTCGATTTGTTGATTGTCTTTGTGATGTTCTATCTCTCACTGTTCAAATGAACCTACCATTAGCCTGACAGACTGTTCATTTCTTTTTGAGTGGGTAAACCTACAAAATCAGCGTGCGATCAAATACTTATTTCCACCACTGTAGCTGCTATTTTGGTCCATTGCTCCATGCAGATACTCATGTTTTTTAAGACGGACAACATGCAGAATTGATGACTGTCGAATACGTTTTTGCCCCACTTCTCTTCCTCTTTACAACACTCCATGTTTACTTTTGTTCAAAGCAGAAACCCTGTTGGCCTTTTCAGTATATTCTTTGTTTTTTCACAAACATTGTGCATGTTTTTGTTGTTGTTTTGTCTTTGTTTTCATCCAAAACTATCAGGTCCACAGAGTCACAGTCAACCATGTCAGCCACTGAAGTATACTCATAGCTGTGTTATTTTAGTCACCAATCCGGCATGAGGAGTTTATTTTAGTTTACGTTTGCGTTGGTGTTTGTATGAAGTTTCTTATGAAGATTTCTTGTATTTAGCTAGATGAAACATTCACATGCTTTTTTGTCTTTTTTTTAGGCTTTTTTTCTCATCTGCTGATAGCTACAGCCTTTTTCAAAAGTATGAGCCTCTCTGCTTTAAGGCTGTGTCACACCGCCGCTATGTACAATTTGCGCATATTGCACAGATAAAAATAGGTCATACATGAATATAGTGAGAAAAAAAAGAAAAAGTAAGAAAAGTTGTGGTCTCTTACGTGACATTTTCACAGATGTATGTATGGGGAGATCCACAAGAAGGGCCCAGCGCAAATCCAGTCGCATCTGCACCAGCCGCGACCCGCCATCCACTTGGCGCCTGACACTGCCCCGCAAGAGACCCTCACTCATTATAGACTGCTGGAGGGGTAATTATATGCAATTGGGCTGTTTATTTGCAATTCATTGGTGAATTGATTAGATAGAAATGTGTGGCGTATGCGCGATTTAAAAGTTATACATTGGTGAAAAAACCGTTAGACATTGGTGGACAAACGTGGAACGGTCATGGAAAGCCACAAATTTGCGTATGCATCTTGCAAAAATCACGCACAATTGTGTAAGATTTACTTAATTATTGCGGATAAACTACATAAAATGCACATAAGCTGCGTAGTTCTCAACCAACCAAAAATTTTGAACAGCTCAAACCCAAATTCATGTAAAAGCCCATCGACCAAGACCCTTGACGGACATCTGCGCACATCAATGAATGACAAACGCAAGAAACTTAGCTAGGGGGACTTGAAACGGTGTCACCAATGGGGGACCTTTCTGTGTGGAGTTTGCATGTTCTCCCCGTGCATGCGTGGGTTTTCTCCGGGTACTCTGGCTTCCTCCCACTGTTCAAAAACATGCTTCATTGGTTACTCTAGATTGTCCCTAGGTGTGAATGTGAGTGTACATGGGTGTGTGATTGTAGCCCCTGCGACAGACAGGCGACCAGTCCAGGGGTGTACCCTGCCTTCGCCCATGAGTAGCCGGGTTAGGCTCCGGCAACCCCGTGACCCCGAAAGGGATAAAGCGGATTGGAAAATGAATGCATGTATCATGAAAGACTGAAACTACACATTGCGCAAATTGTACATAGCTGCAGTGTGACACGGCCTTTATGTGGTGACCTTGGATTTGCTTTGCCTCAACCTGATCCTTGCATTCTTCCATCTGTTCTGGCCAGGCCACGTTTCTGTGTCCCAGTGATTTTCCTTTAGCATTTTTGTAGTAGTTTATTTTGTAAAAAAAAAAAAAAATCAGCTCTCATCTGGATAACTTCTATTCACTCTGCATTTGGCACCTGATGTCAGCACTTTCTTTCACTTCATGTGCCTTTCAAACCAGGGTTTCAGCAGCCAGCTTTGAATTTACAGATGAGATAGATGATCAAATTTAAAAAGGAACGTTGTCAGCATTTTTAAATGTGATGTTAATTTAAAGCTAAGTCATCAACATCCTGTCAGTTGCACTGGTTGTTGGCCTTTTCATTATCACAACCAATATTGCACCCATCAATCCAATGCGAGGTATATGGCAATAAGGTTGATCAACTCATGTTTAAAACATTAAAAAAATAAGTAATCAAAATTAGAATGTGTGTTTTTTGGGATTTACCGATGGAAGATTTTTTTTTATGTTTATTTCAGGAGGAAAACTCCACCTTCCAGGATGAAGGAAAAAGCATGTCTTTTTCTGTTACTCCCAGAATTCCTAATGAAGCTCAGCAGGTGCCACTTGAAGGTCATCATGAATCTCCTCACATGAACCAAACATCTCCACCACAGCTGAACTTATCTAACACACTCCTGCCATCTAAGAGTTGTGGAAGAGCCAGACCAGCTGGGATGGTGCCCATACGCTGCCTGTCTCCTAACAGACTAGACTATAATTTAGAGGAAATGAATCAGGTTGTTGATGCAAACAGCTGTTTTTCGTTGTGTGGCACGCTCCTGCAGGAAGTCAAGTTGGATGGCTCCATCCAGCATGAGGTAAAGCTAACAGTTTGAAGGAACATCAAAACAGTTCTACAGTAGCTTTCTGAAAGAACCGTGATATACATTGACCATATATGAGAACTGGACTGAGTGATATCTACCCCCCCCCCCCCTTTCCAAACTACCCACAGACTCCAAGACTTCTAGACTTAAATAAAGAAATAAACAGCTATTAATCACTCATTTTATTTGTCAGAATAGCCATTATTGTTCTGATGCAATTTTTAACGTTTTTGCTAATCTTACATTTTTCTATGATAATTTCTCTTTTTATTATTCAGTATTCAGCTGACCAATCAGATTTCTCTAAAGTATGTGGTCTTATGTCCAACTTTCAAAACATTTGACATGGGCTATATCTGAATTCCTTCACTACTTACTACATATCACACTAAATAGGGTGTTCATCATTTTGTAAAGCTATCCAAATCTACAATTCCCAAATCTAGAGCCCTAGAAATTTCCTAGAAGTCTCTGCTAAAAAGCAACGTCCATCAATGCTCACTAGATTGACAAGTATAGACCACAATGCATTGCATTTGCCTAATTTAGGCAAAAAAAATATTTTATTGGTTTTTTTTTCATAAACTATGTTTTCATCACAAACACACTGGATTTCTAAATAGTCTCTGTAAAATGCTCCTATTTATTAGGGTTTTACTTTGTGAAATTGGGAATGTCATGTTTGCAGTTTAAAAGAAAAAGTAGTGATGAATTTCTTTTAATATCCAGGGCACTGCATAGTTTTTTATTAGTAAGGGGGTAGGGTAGGAATTCTGACTTAGCCAGATTGTCCTTAGCCGGCTTTCAGTGGTAGGCGTGTGGACTGGTTGCCATATAAACATTGACTCAAGACTGACTTGAACAGGAACTGCATACTGAAGTTGTCTGGGTTCAACATGGCGACTTAACTGACTTAATTTGGTTGGAGCTGGAAGTAAGCCATTTTCTGTGGGTGTTGTCACGCTCACTCGGTCCAGTTCTCTTTTACAGTAAATTGTGACAGAAATGTACAGGTGTCAGGACTTAGACTGTGTCAGACTAAAATTGATGGCAGAAACTTAAACATTGAATAAATAAACCCAAAAATGACAGTAACCCAAGGAGCAACACAAAAGGTGATGAAGCAGACAAACTGAAAACAACGCACTTAAATAGATTGACTGTTAACGGAAATAAAGCAGCTATGAATGATTAACATGAACCTGTAACATGGATCATGAACTACATTTAAAAACAAGCTACACCACAGAATCCTCACAAACTGTAAAGCTTCTTTAAATCAATCAATCAATCGATCAATTCATCCATCTTAACAGTCATCAATGTGCCAGCAAAGCAAGCTGCTTCCTATTCAGGCCACTGTGTAAAAAACTGTAGCATAAATCTAAAAAAAGAACCTTGCTGACTTAGATTCTTGGCATCAGCACTTGGAAAGCTATTTATGTATTTACTTTCACACAAAATCAAGCCAAAATATTCTTTTGAATTTAAAAAAAAAAGATTTACAATTTCTTTGAATATTTTTTGTGTGATGGTTTTTGCATCGCAATAACATTTTGCGATAATGGAGTGACAAAGATCAAAAGGGAAAAGTACAGAGGTATAAAAACAGAGAGTTGTTATTAAAGCCCTACAAAGCTTTTAACCTTCTTTGAAAATATTGTTCAGGCTTTATGCCCTCTAATTTTTCTTTTAGTCACAGTTTGATTCTGAACCACTCTCCACAGTTCCTCCAGGCAACTGTGTCCTCCAAAAAGGCTTTGATAAATCCACTTTAGTCTGTCTGTCCAGCATCAGTCAGAGAAGAAAAGAAAGGGAAAAAATACATCTGAACCCCATGTTTGTTAAGCTACTCCTTTTATTACATTATTCATTATTGTAGATAGATAAACATAATATATACTGGGTCACATTGTAATTTCAAGCAATACTTTATAGATTGATAATGTAATTTCCCTATGTTTTGAATCAATATAAATGTTTTGCTTGAATGTAGAACAGATTGAAGGATCTAATTACAGCTTTTCAAGAAACGTGTTGGTACAGTCATACATATTCACCTCTGGTCCGCACAGCCTGAGCAGAGCGCTGAATATATTTTTATGATCAGCTCGCAGTCTTTTATGAATTGAGGTAGAGCCCTGCCTCTGTCAAAGGGATGCAGAATCAGAGAAAAGCCAACCGAAGCGATCACAAGGCCTGAAACGAGTTCTGTCACACAGCTGTTGCTTTCTGCATTCGCACAACTCTCTGCCGAGTGACATCACAGCATCCTTCATCAATGCCTGCTGCCTACTGATTTGTGCCAACTACAGCAGGCAGTATACAGTGACGGCTCTGACTGAAAGGTTGTCAGAGAAATATGACGAGAAGTTTGTTTCTCCTCCTGTAGCTGTGACATATTGACTACTATTGATTCTAACACGGGCAACAGCAGGCTTCCTTACACTTTGTCAGTCAGACAAATCAAATTACCATAGGAGTCTCTTAAATCAATAGATCTGCTGTTAAAAGGCATTTCCTTGGGGGCTTGGAAAAGTGGCCATTGTCCACTACTGTTCTAGAATTTTTCTGGTTTGATAGTTTGTTTTTTTATAGGTATTCTTGATCTTTTACTGGGCAAAAACTGTTCATTTATTACATTTTTGATTTAATATTTTCCATGCAAAGTCATTTTGATATTGTTCACTGAAGTGATTTTTTTCATTATTTAGGAAGATGCTAAGAAGGCTGTTGATTCTACTCATAATCCTTCACAACTGTCCATCTGTCTAAGTCTTCATGAAGATGAGGATAATGATGAGGAAGAGCTTCAAATGCTGGCAATGCTGAAAAGCGAGCAAGAGAAAGATGACAGTAAACACCTGGACCTCAGTGCATCCCAAATCCGCCAGTGTAATGTCAGCGTCAACCTGAGCAGTGACCACACTTCAACCAGGACCAGCATCTGCACGGTGGTACCACTCATCATTTTCTAACTCTTTCTTTACACACGGCACAACTTTTTGGAAACACTTTCTTTTACAGTACAGTACATACAGGGTATTTTAGCATTATTTACATGGTGCTTTTTTGGTACCTACTTTGTACTTTTTTGTATCTACCTGGTACTTATGAAGTACTTTCTGTGTATTAATGTGGTACTATTTGGTTCATACTTATGTTGTACCTACTGGGTATTTGTATTACACCTACTGGGGACTTATGCTGTGCACACTGGGTAGATGGTACATAGTACCTACTAGTTATTCACATGTTGTATTAATGTGTCTTTTCAATCAGTCAATCTTTATTTATATAGCACTTTTCATAGAAAGCATAACACAAAGTGCTTTACACAAAATAAAATAATAATAATAATCATAATAATATAAAAATAAGTACAAAAATCCC
>BSAI01000073.1:23403065-23436409 GCA_036245035.1 Adrianichthys oophorus | reverse complement strand
AGGCGAGATCACAGCCAAGGACAGGGGTGGGAAGAGCCAAAGGCGAGATCACAGCCAAGGACAGGAGCACAGATGATCCACCTGGAATCAGAAATCTCTCCCACTCCCCACTTATTGTGAGATAGGTAGAAGGTTAGTAGAAAAGGAAAGAGAGAGATGAAGGAGAGGGGGTTGTGGACTTGAGTATGTTGTGTAATGTAGATGGGACTTGGGGGTCCCTTGGAGTCTGAGTGAGTGCAGTGGGATCCAGTGATCCCTTGAAATAAAGGTGTTATGTAATGTTGTGCAGTTGGGATTTGGTGGTCCCTTGAAATTAAAGTGAGTGCCATAGGACATAAAGTCCCTTAACGTGTATGTGGTGTTTGAGGGAAGGGTGGAAAAGAAGAGGAAGTCTTGAGGTGGAGGGAGATGGGAAGGGTTGGTGGGGGGTAGGAGGGGGGTACTGAGCAGGACCGAGCAGAGCCAGCACGGCAAACCCCATCACAGCAGGTGAGGCAGAGGAGCAGTAAGTTAAATAATCTCTGATTGCTAGCTAGCCTGGCAATAATCCTGTCCAAAGAGGAATGTTTAAGTCTAATTTTGAATGTAGAAACAGTGTCAGCCTCTCTTACATGAGCTGGGAGCTTATTCCATAAAACAGGAGCTTGGTGGCTAAAGGCTCTACCTCCAACTGTACTTTTAGAGATTCTAGGAACCACAAGCAGTCCTGCATTTTGTGAGCGATGTGGTCTGTTTGGTTGGTAAGGCTCTATGAGATCTTTAATATAGGATGGGGCCATACCATTCAAAGCCTTAAAAGTTAGCAGGAGGATTTTGAACTTGATTCTAGATTGAACTGGGAGCCAGTGAAGTGAAGCTAACACAGGAGGAATGTGTTCTCTTCTGCTGGTTCCTGCTAACAATCTAGCTGCTGCATTTTGAACAAGCTGAAGACTTTTTAAAGAACTTTTAGGACACGCTGCTAGCAAAGAGTTACAGTAATCCAGCCTAGACGTAACAAATGCATGGATGAGTTTTTCAGCATCGCTTCTAGATAATATGTTTCTAATTCTAGAAATATTTTAGTCAAGAGGAAATATGCACAGATTATTTCATTGCTTTTGATTATTCTGAGAGATTGTCCATGTGTCCATGCATCCAGTTTTGCTTTGTTTTTTAATGTAAAATAATGTCGACCATTTCGTTCTGGGCTGTAAGCTAGTGGGAGAGCATGAAACAGAGCGATGAAGGGAAGTCAGGGCAGGCTCACTCCGCATAAACAGTCCTGCCCACAATTTAGAGGTGCATTCCTGATAATCTCCTGCCACTCTGCAGAAATTATGATCTAGAAAACGACACAGGTTTTTTAGATTTTGGCTAAAAACTAGATAATCCAAGATGCTGCCAGCCGGCAATCTGGCTGCCACCACCCTGTAACCACCCAGCTGTCACATGATTTAGTAATGGCGTCATACTCGCCTGTCAGTGGGATCCCACCACAATCTCAAAATGTGCCCAAGTGGCCACTGACCAATGTCAACTTTTAGAGAAAAACTGTCTAGTTTCCGTAAAATGTAGACTTTATTAGACTTTTTCTTAAAACCAGCGCAGAAATGCGACTGCTGTCTTGTGATTAGAAATACAGCCGCAACGCCATCTGTCAAATTTGCTAAAAAGCTTGCATTTTGGTTGCCACGCAGTGGCATTTTGGGATATGTGACTGTAGTCTTTGGTGAAGCATGTTTTTGTGTAATTTGAATCAAAGGGTTACAATTTATCACGTCATCCAGGAAAATCTGACTGATCTCAAATTCTCAACAAACACTGTGATTACAGCTGTCATTACTTTATACACATTTAATGTCTACAGCTTTTTAATAACTATTTACACCAAATCTGTGTCAATAAAACTACATGCAGGCTTTTAGAAAAAATGCTATGACACACAACTTTAAAAAAAAAATCTTTATTACACTATGAATCAGCTTTTATCTTTTGAATGTGTATGTGTGAGCGATGTGTATGAGTGACAGAGGCAGAACCTCAGGGGACTGCGCCCTTTTTGTTTCTGTTTCACCACAGAACTTTAGTAAAATTTGGAATGTCACCTGCAAACATGCTTGATGAATTCCTATTTGTTGTACTTGATACGAACTGCTTTGTTGCGATGTTGCATCATGCACACTTTTATGCTTTATTGCATTAAGCTATATTGACAGATACGCTGATATCTTCAGTTACTCATATCAAAGATAATAGATAGACAGAATGTTTTTCAGTATTAAGACAGAGTTGCTGTGTTTTCATAACAGCATGTTTTTACTGATGATGAGTTCAACTGATATTAACTTGATCACTCCTGTAACCAAGTGTTTGGAAGTATCTTCTCAACCCTTCACGTGTATTGTAGCTCATCAGGTGCAGAACCATCAACAGCAAGGTTTACACTGAGTTACTGCACCAAATCTACTTGCTTTAGCCATCTCATTTATGTTGCTTTGGTATATGTGTGGTACTCTGAACTTTCAAATAAAAATACCAACAACTTTAATTACAACATTTTCAGTGAGTATAACTAAGGAAAATAGAGGAATTTCATTTGAATACATTTGCTACACATTAATGTCCACTTATTTAATTTGTACTTTTATTTTATTTATTTATTAAAAGAGAGCAAAAAACTAAAACATTGTGATGTGACTTTGGTTCATATTACCTGCCTTTTACTGCATGAGTTATTGGTTAAACACAGCAGTGTGGTGAGACCATTGACTGTAACAGGACTGAGTGACCCCTCTTCCCCCATGTTTTAAACAGGAAGTCCCCGCTGACTCCAAGAAACCAAAATCCCATTGACTTCTGTAAAGAAACAGCTATTACTCAGTCATTCTAGAATAACCACAATAACCAGAATAACCATTCTTTCTCTGACACCTTTTTTAACACGTTCTTAATAATCCTAATTTTTGTCATGATAATATTTCTTTATTGCAAGTTATTCAAGTCCTAAACTAACCAATCAGATGCCTCAATAAAAGCATGTGGTGCCTGCAGGCCTCCACCTCCAAGGTTCAAAATGTTGGATTGACAAATTCTCCTAAGGCTGCTTTTATTGGTAGGAGTGTGGACTTCCAGGCTGCACGGTGGCGCAGTGGTTAGCGCTCCTGCCTCACAGCAAGAAGGTTCCCGGTTCAAGTCCTGGCTGGTGGACCTTTCTGTGTGGAGTTTGCATGTTCTCCCCGTGTATGCGTGGGTTTTCTCCGGGGACTCCGGCTTCCTCCCACCGTCCAAAAACATGCTTCACAGGTTAATTGGTTACTCTAAATTGTCCCTAGGTGTGAATATGAGTGTACATGGGTGTGTGATTGTGGCCCCTGCGACAGACTGGCGACCAGTCCAGGGGTGTACCCTGCCTTCGCCCATGAGTAGCCGGGTTAGGCTCCGGCAACCCCGTGACCCCGAAAGGGATAAAGCGGATTGGAAAATGAATGAATGAATGAATGAGTGTGGACTTCCACTCCTGACTGGTGAGAGTGGTTACCATAGAATCGTTGACTTGTACTCATTTATGTTGTCTGACTCCAACATGTCCTCATCGCAAAAAAATGACGACTGACTTGACTTCATTTGGTTGGAGCCGGTAGTAACCCATTTTCTATGGGTGACTCACTCAGTCCAGTTCTCATATACAGTAATCAGGTGTGACAGAGACAGCAAAACATTGTTTGTTTGCCAACATGATCTCCTACTGTAGGAACTACATTCCAAAAAAATCTTTCCAGCAATTTGTTGAATGTTAGTAATTGGCAAAGTTTGAAACAGTAAAAATCAAAAACCAACCAATTTCCTGAGGGAACAAGTTGTCACAAGAAACTTTGAAAAAAGGAAAGAAGAAAAAGCTCAAACAAAACTAAATGATCTTGTAAAACGAAAACAAAACTTACAGAGAGAAACCATGAAAAGGATGTGCTTTTGCTCAGAGTAAATAAGGGCTCAGTGTATGATTTGACCCCTGATGTCAGACCCACAGTAACATTTCAGAGCATGTATGAAAGACCATTTCACTGCAGTTCTCAAAAAGAAAGCAAAAAACATTGCTTTCATTTTTTTTCATGCAGACCTTTGAATTGGTTTGACCTGGACTTTAACGATAAATGTATTGAAAGCTGCTGTGAAATATCAAAATGCAACCCTTCAATACAAGCTGCTTTCTTAGCTTGTCCTGACTGCAGGACAGCACAGAGCACTACCAAAGGACATCCATTTGAAGATATAAGCCACGGATGGGCTTTTTCAGATGAAGTGGGATTTCCACATCTTTTAATGATCACATGGAAAAGAGGTCAGAGACTTAAAGGGCTTGCTTGTAATATTTGGGAGTAAGGGTTTGTGTGCAGTGGATTAGGTTTTTGTTTCAAGCTTAAAGGCACTTTTTTCACAAACAACTTTAAAAAAAAAAACTTTGTTTTTCTTTTTTTGGCAAAGTGCTTTAATGGATTTGATAGATATTAAAGATGGATTTAAAGAGGAGTCTCTCAAACTAAAGTTAAAGACCTGCTCCAATGAGAATCGAATTTGGGGTGTTTTTCACATGTTCTCGTGGCATTATTCTGATGATAGAGGACATTTAAAAAGTATTTCTGAGTATATCTGTATTTAAATGATTGTGAACCAGGAGCAGATGAAAAAATGCATGAAAAAGAGCTTATTTGTAACATCGAAAATATGATGGGCGGGCCACAAGCTGCACTTCGCAATGAGAGGAGGGGGGGGGTGCTCCGGGGTCGCTAGAATTGGAAACGTTTTTTTTGGCTAAACAACATAATCACAATCAAAAGACTACTGGGCATTCTTTTATAATAGATCAAAAGATGATCGGAGTGGTTTTACATTTTAAATACTTTCTTTTTTATTATCAATATTAATGACTGATTAAATGGATTATCCTTGTGAAAAACCTGTTATTCCTTTAAAAAATGTAGATAGAAGTTCATTTCTATATCCTCCTTAGTGTATTTAAGTGTAGCATCAACATTTTAATAAAGATCTGTAATCAAATAAAATGTGCCATCCTCTAAAACCATTTAACACTAGATAATAAGTATGTAAATTTGTACAAATATGTACAGCAATTTTCTGTTAATGCAAGAATTTCTTCTGTATTGCTGCAGTGTCTTTAAGTGTATCACCTTCACTGTCTCCTCATAAATTCTTTTCCACGTTTAATGAAATCCAGTGGCCTTGTCTTTGTTTTGTGAGATCTAACTGCTGTTGATTTATTGCCTTTGACTTGATAAAATACAAAAAAAAAAAGAAAATGCTGTCTATTTTTAGGAAGATTCATTACGATTTTCAAAGTCAGATGGGGTAAGTCAGAGTCTGATAGTTGTAAACGCAAGAGTGCTTAGTGTTGCTCTTTTGACCTCTGTGACTTTGATCAGATGTTTGCTTTTGCATTAAATTAATCCAATAAAATATGAATTATTGTTTTAAAGTTTTGTTTTAACCGTCTTTTTTTCCACTTCTAGCCAGTAAACCAGGGCCATCACTATCAGAGGGAGATGAACCCCCTTCTGCAGTCAAACCCAAGGTAAAAAGCATGCATCATGCCAAACATTCAGGTGATGAGGTCAAACATTTAGAAGAAAACACACATGATGTGAGCCGCCACAATCAGGGACTAAAATCTTTATCATCTGTGTTATGTGTTTCTGTTTGTTTTCAAAGTGTTGTCTTTTTTTTTAAATAACTGAAAACCTGTCTTACTGCTTTGGTTTAAGAGTTTATACTAATGATACTTGTGTTTGTTTTATTAGATAAACAGAAAAGCCTTGCAGTCTGTATTTCGATTTTACTTAAAGACCCACTCCAGTTCTCTTTTGATCTATTGTTCTGAGTGGTCTTTTAATTATGGTTATGCCGTTTTTGGCCAAAAAATAAATTTAAAAAACTGTCGTTTTCTTGGATATGGTTTCTACAGAGTGGGAATAGCTCATTAGAAATTCAAGTCTAACTTGTGGGTTGCACCTTTGGCGTGGAGAAACCCCGCCCACATTCCCCTTCCCATTGCTGAGAACTTAGATCAGGGAGCTTGTGGCCCGCCCAATGTATTTTCTACGTCACAAACTCTTTATTAATATTAATATTTTCTACCAAACATACAATTTTTTTAAAAGACGTGTTTTCGTCTAGTCCTGATTCACAGCAATATAAATAAATGAACACTCAGAGATGCAATTTTAAGCTTAGTTTTCTTTATAAATGTCCTCCATCATCAGAAAAATGCCACAGGAAAATGTTGAAACACCAAAAACAGGATTTTCATCAGAGTGGGTCTTTAAAAAAAATCAGTCATATGGCTAGCACTGACTGCATTATTTAGGCTAAATGTCAACTGTCAGATAGTTATGGACTGAAGTTTATTTTACCCTCAGATGAGGAGAAATGATCTGGCAGTTTTCCCTTTGTCCTTAACTCCAGTTTTCATTTTCACTGTGATTTTCTTTTCGTTAATTTATTATTATTTCACTTTTTTGGACTTAAAATTGCAAAAGAGTTTTGATGATGCTTTTCACACTGTGAAAAAGCAAGAAGAAACATCAGGCTGCTTTTTCCAAAATCAAAAAAGCATTCTTTCTGATTTCCAGCACATCAGGAACTTTAATAGTTTATTGTGTGAAACAGCTACAAGCCATGTTCTATCATATGTGATTCATGTGCAAGTTAAGCCGAATTGAATTTCTTTACAAATGAAAGCACAGTTGAATAGGCTTTAATGCTGAAAAAGTAGAATCATTTCTTAGGCTCTAGTCAGTATTAATGCATAGCAATAGCAGAGTGGAATTGAATACCAGAAAAAACAAAGAAGAGGTTACCAATGAGATGGAAGGGTTATTTATAAAAGGCCTAAGGTTGTTCAGAAAAAAATTGAAATCTTGCACATTCAAGTTAAATAAAGTTTGTTTTTGTCAAGATTTCAGGCTCTGCTGGATAACCTTAGTTAGTGTATGTCAAATGTTTCTTAGACAGAAGCAGCCCAAAGAGTCAAGCAGATCACAAAACAGGACCATCCACTTGCTTTATATCTCAAACACTTTCATCAAAATAAATAATGAAATGACAATATAAAAAATAAGAAGTAATATTTAAAAAAAAGCTTTCTAAATCTATGTGCGATGTACTTGGATACTGAGTATCCAACCCAGCCTCTGTGCTGTGGCAGTCTTACATGTAGTACACATCCAGTTGTCCTTGGAGGGTTTTGAAGACATCGCCTTACATCTTGCCAACTCGCAGACACACACAAACACATCTTAGTATTTGTCCACCTCCTTGTGGGTGTACACAACCATGTAGCGGGTTACAAAGAAAGACAAAGGGATTGCATCACCCCCTTTTGACTTACACTCACTGGCTTAGTGGCTGTTACACACAGAACTGTATGTAAAAACTGGACTGTGTGACCCCTCCCCCCTGGTGTTCAAAAATAGGAAGTACATGCTGATTCCAAAAAGCCAAAAGCCCATAGACTTCCATTGAAATATAAACAGTTATTACTCAGTCATTTTATTTTTCCATTCTT
The DNA here is from genome assembly GCA_036245035.1 of Adrianichthys oophorus. Lineage (NCBI taxonomy): Eukaryota > Metazoa > Chordata > Actinopteri > Beloniformes > Adrianichthyidae > Adrianichthys > Adrianichthys oophorus. The sequence continues at coordinate 23,428,848 of BSAI01000073.1, read as the reverse complement.
GCTCTGCTACATCTTTTTAACATGTTCTTGCTAATCCAATTTTTTTTTCAGACTTTTTGTAGCGCAAGTTGTAAACTGACCAATCAGATGCGTCAAGACAAGTGGGTGGTCTGGCGTCAAACGTTCAAAGAGTTTGATAGACAGATTCTCTTGTGTCAGCTTTCAGTGGATGGGGTGTGGCCTTTTGACATGCTCACTCCTAATTGGAGATTGCGGTTGCCTTAGAAACGTAGACTCAGACCGACATGGACCAATCATGGCTTACTGAGAACGCCTGGTTTCAACATGACAAAAATGGTGACTGAAATGATTTCCTTTAGTTGGAACCAGAAGCAAGTCATTTTCAATGGGTGACGTCACACTCACTCAGTCCAGTTCTCTTATACAGTCAATGGTTATATCATTTTGTTCAGCTTTAGCCAATGACTCATTTTTTAAATTTTCACAATTTTCGAGTAAAATATGTGCAGGCAACAGGGGAACGCCTTATTTGACCCAACATTTTTCCCAAGTAGCTTCCCAATGACTTTATAGGCAATAAATTAAAAGTTGTTGCTGGTGCTAAAGGTGATTTTTTTTTTGTTCAAGATGGCGGCCTATTCCTGAGGTCAAAGGTCAGCAAAACTTTGGTTGTAGACTTAAGCTGATAGCTGATTATATATGTGTGAAATTACATGAAGATCGATCTAACATAATTTTTTTCCCCCATATTGTGGGAAAATTTCACAAAATACCCACCAAATCGTAGGCCCATGTGACCGTCCCATATTAGTTTAAAAACAACTTCCTTGATATATTCCGGACACATGTGTTTTGGTTTTGTTTGTTTCAGATTTTTTTTTTTTTTTTTTTTTTTGCTTGAACCCCATAAGAAATTTTGGCACCATTCATTTTTTGGATGGTTTCTCCAGCTGTGATGTCATCTTTATGTTTTTGGGTGGGGGTGAGGTCACTGTATTCATTTTTACTAGGTACTAGGTGTTTGCCAATTTTGACAAGTTTTTGAGTATGTGGCAGGGCCAAATTTTTGCACAAAGGCGGAATAAGAAAGAAGAATTCCTAAAACAATCTGGTCCTTGCAGTCCAGGACTGCTGCTGGTCATACATATACAAAGCTCCACTTACCATTTATCAATCTAATATAAGTTTTTTGTCCTTGAAAATTGCTTCAATTAACTTTTTGACAGTAGTCTTGTCTATCAAAAAATTAGATGGGTGTAGGAGTATGGTAAATGCAATTTTTTAGAAAGTCAAAGTCAAAGCCTCAGTGGAGATAATTCACAGTCTCCTTTGTGGTCTCTGTCCAAAAAGTAAAAAAAAAAAAAAAAAGATAAGTTAAATCAGATTAAAGAAAGAATCCTCCTGTGTTAATGGTGTCATCCTCATCTGTTCACACCCCCGTTTTGGTTTTGATTTTTTATTCAGAGCTCTGCCATTTCACCCCTTCTCCACAAATAAAGTTACTGACAAATCTGTTCATAAAATGGTTTTTTCAAGTTGTCACGATTTAAGTGATCGCGATGAGGGAATTTTAAAGATACCTAATTAAAATGTTGTGAATCCAACAGGAAAGCTCATTCATTCATTTTCCAATCCGCTTTATCCCTTTCGGGGTCACGGAGTTGCCGGAGCCTAAACCAGCTACTCATGGGCGAAGGCAGGGTACACCCCTGGACTCCACACAGAAAGGTCCCCATTGATGACACTGTTTCAAGTGTTCAAGACTTGAACCGGGAACCTTCTTGCTGTGAGGCAGGAGCACTAACCACTGCGCCACCATGCCGCCCTAACAGGAAAGCTGCCACTTGGAAAAAAAAAAACATTTTGAAATATTTTAGAAGGGTTGAGTGTACGACGTCCCCGCCAGGATGTCATGAAGAGGAGCAGCATACAAATCATGCTGAGTTTCCCTGCTTGGTGAAAACACTGTTTAGAGAAAAAGTGGCATAAATCATTGCTTTTCTTAATGGTGAGACAAACCAACCAGAGGCAAACATTCAAATCTTCTGCTATCAATGTGACATTGTGTATAAAAGTATGCTGTGATTTCTCATTAAGCCTGCTTTGATTTACTCTTATCCAGAGGCGAAAGACAAATGGCGTAAATGACAAATGCTGCCAAACAGAAAATAATGATGTACGTCTTCCAGAATAAAAAGCATACATATTAAAGTTTTATGCTGTTTTCTCTGTGGCTGAAATCAGTAGCAATGCTCTAAAAGGGAAATGTTTTCATTCACTGGAAAGTGACAGTTGAATATGCTGCTTACACCACAGACACGGAGGATACAGTCATTTGGAGAAAAATTGAGTCATGCTCTCACTGAAAGCTGCAAGGTTAAGACCCTAACTCCGAGCCAGAATATGGATACTTGGAAGTCACAGCTGGAGTCAAAATTTAATAAGTGATCCTTTGGGTGAATCTGTGAGGCTGCTGGAGAAGTGGCTCAAGGACAATGGAATCTGAGATGGGATTCTGAGAGTGCATGATGATGGGACTTCATTGTTAAAATGTCATAGGGTAGAATGGTGAGTGTAATGGTATGTGTTGTCATGACTGTCTGGCTTTATGGTCTTTCCCTAGAGAGTGGATGGACGTGCTTAGCCCTCCTATTATGCCTCCTAGCCTGCAGAGAAGGTCAGGCAACACATGGAACAATCTGAAAAGTCTAGTCAGAGGTAAGCTAACCTTCATTTTATCCCCTTTAACCCTGGACAGCATTTTATGTCCTTATAAGTCAGGAAGATGGCAAACAATCTAATGCTTTAATGCTAATCACACATAAGCCTGCAGCTAATGGATGCAGTCATCGGTGTCAGTGCTTGCAGAAATGTTACCTTTTCATCAAAGACTGTGCACAGCATGGTGGGACAGAAACTGAAAGTGTATCTAATTAGAGGTAGAAAACCCAAGAGAGAGGAGCTCTGTCCTCCACATAACACAGTAGGTCAGAAGAGACAGACTCATTACAGATCTGAACCCCTTAGACACATCGACAAGGTTAATTGATGAAACCTTTCCAGTTTACTACATCACTTTTAAACCTCTTGCACAATGTGTCATATAATTAGTTTTCATTCATGTTGCCCAATTTCTGATAAGATAAAGTGCTCTGTCCAATTCATTCCATAACCTTCTTTATGCATTTAACTGCCTGTCAAGTTAATAACTAAATTCCTGTGTTTGAAAGTAGCAGGGATTACAGGGAATCTAGTTACAGTTGTAGAACATTGTACTTGGTTGTGGCGTCTTTGCTCTTGATTGATGAGGAAAAAAATGGCTGCGGCAGAAAACTTTTAAATCCACCTGAGTCTGAAGGTCATTCCTCCATCCTCATTTTTAATTCTATTTAATAAAACGTTTGACAGAGTAGACCTTTATTCATATCTGGCATACCTATGATCAAATATATTATATTCAATTTTTGATAAATAAATCTTCTCAAACTTCACTGCAATTATTTTTACACATTCTATGATGCATGTTGAGAATATTAATGTTTCAGATGTTTTTTTTTTATTGTCTTAATGCAGAAGAAGATGGGTCTGTGAAAGAAGAGAAGGATGAGGATGAATACTTGAACTTGTTGTACGATCCTTGTCTGAACTGCTATTTTGATCCAGAAACAGGAAAGTACTATGAACTGGCTTAAGCCTGAATTGTCATCGGAATTGAATATTTTTGAAATCATTTCTTTTTCTTTTGTGACTTTTTATAATGATTAAGGGTGAATTGGTAGCTCTGTGGTATTGCATGAAATCTTTGACTGAGACCGTAATGTAATAAAATACTCACATTTCACTCTCTCATCATTGTGTTTGTTTTTTTAATGGTTTGATTTAATGTTATAAATGATTTACATTTTTTGATAAGAAGAAATGTAAATGTGTTTATGTCAACTGGCTTGATCAAATTTTCTTTTGGAAATGTCTTTGTTTTCTGTTCCAGCTGTCAATGTTATGCTTTTTTGTAGTTGTAGATTTGTTTAAATAATTAGAGTAAAAGAATTTTGAGTTGAAACATTTTTAACTCATTAAAACCTAGATTTGTCCTTGCAATCAGAGGTATCAGCAGCAGGACTTCTGCTGATTCTTTGTCTGTAATAAGCACATCATCTGTAAAAGTAAAAGTCAAAAAATATTTTTTCTTTTATATATTGGAAAGATAAAACAATATTATGTATAAGAAGACAAAAAAGGAAGTTGTTTTTGATCAATTTAGATCAGTCTCCTAAACAAAATCTCGTAGACCCACTCCAATAACATTGTGTTTTTGGTGTTTTTAGCATGTTCTTGTGGCATTTTTCTAATAATGGAGGACATGTACATAGAAAATAGAGCTCTAAAATTGCATTTGAGCATTTCTTTTTTCAAATTGTTGTGAATCAGGAGCAGACTGAAAAAATGCCTTTGGAAAATGCTTTTAGTGTGATGTAAAAGCTACTACGGCAAGCCACAATCTCCTTGCTCCACATTTTGTTGCAACTGCTTGCAGACAAATTGATACGTCTTTGTACTCCTCGTCCGAGCTGGCATTCTGCTCTAAACTGTACACCAGAATAGCTCCAATATTGCTCGCCATTTTTCTTGCACCGCTAATGTTAGCTTGGGGGTGTGAAGGGCAGTAAGCTAGCGGGAGAGAATGTAAACACGTGGATAATGGGAAGAGGGCAAGCTTACTCCACGCCAAATGTCCAGCCCACAACTCAGAGGTGAATTTCTAATAAACTTCTGTTGTTCTGCAGAAACTTTGTTGTACAAAATGACAAAGGTTTTTTTTTTTAATTATTATTTTGGCTAAAAACAGCATAAGCATAACTAAAACACACTGGGAACGCTTTTAAAACACATCAAAAGATAATCGGAGTGGAACTTTAAAATACTGCAAACTAATTCTGTGCACATTTTCTTTACCTAGAAAAGCAGCCAGGTAACAATGTTCTCTTTCATTATGCATTGTTTTTAAGTAGTAGTCACAACTTGACATGAGAAACCTTGTACATCAAGATCAATAATGTAGAATATTAATGCTCCCATGCTGCCAAAAAAAAAACAGTTGTGGAGATTGTGCTGCTGGATAAGTCTGAAAAAGAGACTGAATGTTACATAAGCAGCTGTCATAAATTAATCACCACTCATGCATTTTTAACAGAATCTCAATGTTTTATATCATAATGCATGACTGACGGGGGCATGTCAAGGGATCACCAGTGAAATGGGCTTCTTTGATTTGCTCCCCAAAGTTATGTAAACTTGGGAATCTGGGCAACAAACCTTCAAGTCTAAAAAGTGTTTGGAACACTTAATCAGAGGACATGGAGGATGAAGCAGTGCAGCAGCTTTTCGTGGAGTTGAAACTGCATGGAATACATTGAAAGGCTCCAGAATCATCATGGTTCATTAGACTGTTGATTCTGGCGTGAAAATCATGCCATTCATGCAGAGTAAACTCACATTATTTAAGCAAAATCGTGGTATGATGTATTGATCATAAACCAGAGTAAGGTAAACAGGGGCATTGACTCACAGTATTTTTGGAAGAATATACCATTTTTGCCACGTGTTCATTATTTTCAATTATTTTACTCTTCTGTTGTGAGGAAGGAAAGTTTGTGATAGTAAGTGTTGTACATTTATTTATTTTGCGCTTTTCCACATTGCTTTAAGGCCCAGAGTGCTTTACAGACAGTCCCTTCACCCATGCACACACACATATTCACACACTGATGGCTGCTCAGCTGCTCTACATTGGCACCAACCTACAAACAGTAGGAGCAATGTGGGATTAGGTGTCTTTCTCAAGGACACTTCGACACACATGGGCAAGGTGGGAATCAAACCTGCAATTTTCCGATCAGAGGTCGACTGCTCTACCTCTGCACCAATACTTATAATAGAGGCAGCTTTTTTTACAATAAAGGGTGTTTGCCTGTTAAGTATTTTTTAAACAACATTAGTGTACCAATAGGTTAGGGATTTGTTGTTTTTCAGTTGTAGCTCTTGGGGAGAGCGATGCATTTACTTTAGGGTAAATTGATCTGCAATGTAATCACTGGAAAAGGACTGTGGGCCCAACTCCTTGATGTGTGGATAATAACTCACACAGGTAAACATTTGCAAAACACTTCATCATTTATTGTGTGAATTTAGCTCTTTTGTATTTGACAGCAGAAAAGAAAAATAAAATCTAAGGAAGAAAAATAGTGAGCAACTGCTTTATACTGAAGCTTGTTTTCATGTTCCTTGAGAGCCCTGAATATTTAAAAAAGGAGAGATATTCAGAATGCAAGTGAACATGTATTTGTGATACAGTGAAATGTGCATGATATCAATTCATAATCTTTGATGGTTGGGCTCTGGGCTGATGATGCGGAATGAACTTGGACCATAAATGAGCCTAGTTGCTGATGGTAGTTAGAGGCCAGACCATGCCAAAAAATCGCTCCGGGTGGAGGACGGCCGGCAAACTGTCTAGAATGCAAAGCGACAACCATTATTGAATATAAAGGCGCAAATATGATTGTGATTGGCTGAGAGGAAAAGGCAGGCTATTTGGCTGCATTGGGTCAAGTTCATTGACTGTATACGAAACCTGGACTAAGTGAGTGTGACGTGACCCATCGAAAATGAAGTCAGTTCAGCTACAATTTTTTTTTGCCATGCAGACACCGCCATGTTGGAGCCAGACAATGTCATAAAACAGTGATTGGTTCGAAATATTTAAATCAAACATTTTGAATGTTGGATATGGGGACCAGCGGGCACCAAATACTTTTTGTTAGAAAAAGAAACTTTTTTACTTAAGAAAAAGAAAATGTGCACAGAATTGAAAACAGCAAGGCAAGAATTGTTATTCTGACTAATATAATGACCCCAAGGGAGAGTGGTCAAACAATCCATCTCTCATCATTAGTTTACAAGAGAACAAGACTGAGTGATTCCTCCCCCCTATGGATGCCAAACAGGAAGTACCTGCTGGCTCCAAGAAGCCAAAATCCTATAGACTTCTTTTGAGAAATAAACCAACATGGTGGCCTCCAAATTTTGAAGAAATAGTGACTAAGTTGACTTGATTTTGTTGGAGCTGAAAGTAAACCATTTTCTATGGGTGACGCCACACTCGCTTGGTCCAGTTCTCATTTACAGTCAATGGGCAAAGTAAAGGCCTTAATGATAACGGTATTTAGAGTGATGTAAGTAGTTGTAGGCTAAGTGATTTGAATCTTCCTTATTGAAATTGCACCCAAATTTTTCCAAAGCAAAAAGTAGTCTATTTAAGTGTACTTTAAATATACTTATACTATGCTTAAAATGAAACAGTATACTATCTATAGCTATATTATTCAATTCAGTCTGAAGAAGCATACAGTTGGTATATGTAGTACACAATCTATTATAAACCAGCTATACTTATACTTAAGCGTACTTAATAAGTAAAATTCAACTTTTTGCTGAGGGTTACTACAGGTCAAAGGAATGACAAAATCCGAAGGCTGATTTCGTTTGCAAGAAAAGCTGCATTTAACCATTCAGGTCATTCAAGGAACCTCTGACCTGGGGACAAATGAAAATATAACCACATTTTAAGAGATTATAAATGATTGATTTCAATGCCATATTTTGACTTTCCTTTTTTTTAAACAGTTGTCGGTAATTTCTTCTTGAAGAGAAATTACACAAGTGCCCCAGAAGGAGTTAAAACCATGTAAAAGAGTGGAAAAATAACTTCCTCTCTTTTATTTAAATCTAACTAAGCCGTGGCATTTCTAAACTTTATAAGAAGTTCGAATTATTTCGTAATAAACTATATTTTGTGAATTATCGTGGTCATTTAGGAAAATGTAACGATTGATAGTCAATAAAGATTTTTTTTATTTAAAAAAAAAGTAAGTGCGCGAGACCAGGAAGTAAACAACTCGGACTTTCGCTTTAAAAGAATCCGACAGACAGAGAGCACCTTCAGTTCGGCGGATGATTCAATTATTCTCAGCCGTCGCTGTTCTAATGGGCCGTCAACGCAGAATCAGTTTTGGTGACAGAAGGTTAACAAAGCCCTGAAGTTGATAAGAATGTCAACTCAACAGGTATATTCTGCATGTCAAACCCGTTTGGTAACTTTTCTAAAACAAAGGTTGTATAAAGCAGTCCTTCTTTCGCTTAAATGCAAGCCTTAATTTCATTCCGGTTTGGATCACAGGGAAACTTCAGGATAAACAGAGGAACGGTTTCTTACAGGAACAAGTGGTTTAGCAATGGCGCAGTGAAAAGACCAGATCATGCAGAACAGCAGCTGCGTCGTACTCCTCGTGCGCATCGCTCACTGTTTGATCTGAAGTCGTTCGGGTTGCCAGATCCAATTCAATTTCAGGGCCGTAATGCTCACAACTAGCTGCTATAGAAAACAACAGGGCACGGGGAAATGTACGGAGCCCTGGACATGACAAAAAAACCAAACTCAAATTAATCAATAATTTGCGGCCGCAAATGAGCTTTTTGTGGGCTCAAGTTAGTATTTCTTTGGCACAAATTTGAATTTTAGTATCTTCACTTTCACAAAAATACTAATGTGTTCGCACAAAATGCTGATATAATATCTGTCTACAAAATACTAATTTGTGGGCACAAAATGCTTGTAAAACACAACTTTTTGCTCACAAAATACTACTTTGTACCCAGTAAATGCTAATATAATGCTAAATTGTGCCCACAAAATGCAAAATTGTGTGCACAAAATACTATTTTGGGCCCAAAAAGGGATCATTTCTGTGCGTAAGAAATACTAATTTGTGTCCACAAAGTATTATATATATATATATATATATATATATAGATATACATATATATATTGATATACATATATATTTATATATATAATTTCATGTCCAGAGCTCTATAGAAATGTGGTGATACCAACAGAAGCCGCTGCTTTGATTCTTAATGTGAAATCTGGCTGCTTGTTAATCATGAGTAAGTCCTAACTGTGTTTTATTGAGTAACTATTGATTAGCTGATAAGGAAAAATGAGGAGCTAATCGGAATCAACTTAATAACTGATGAACTGCTAAAAAATGGGCCCCCTGTGATTTGTTAAGGAGAAAATAAGCAGTTCCTGGAGAGCGGAGCAGGAAGTGCTATTTGTAATCATTACTTCTTGACTATCTGCAAAACTTTTCTAATTAGATTAGAGGATCCTGATTAACTGAGCAGTACTTAACTAACTATGTCTCATTCATGACTAATTACTTGGACATTATAGCTGCTGTTGTGAATGCCTCGGTACCAAGTAGAGTTTCATTACTCCTCCAGTTACTAATTCATGTATTTTGTCCACTCAAGGAAACTTCATGAGCTCCGCTGCTGTTAATTTGTTTCTTCGCCCTTGCTGACATTCTGAGTTATCACTTGTACTTCATTAGTGCTTCATAACCCTCCCGATGACTGGTTAGCATTTTGGCATCACTGACAAAAATCATACCCTGTAATCTATCAGAATCAGGTGCTGGAGAGAACTTTTGAGATGCATTACATCTGTGAGACTGGAGCCCTGACAAGTTTAGAAAAGGAGGAAACTGGAGACATCAGTCATGAACTTGTATATTTAAATTTCTGAATATAAATGATGGAAATTAGTTTGTGAAACATGGGAAATTTGTTCTCTTTTTTTGGAAAGTCTATAGTAATTTTTTGTGGAACTTCTTGCTATTAGGAACTGATGGGGCTGGCTGATAAATCGATTTTATCGATTAATTCAAACTTGCTGTTTAAGATTTATTTTTAGTAAACTCTGGATTTATTTTCAACACCCAGCTCTCTTTAGCTTCCATTGTTTGGAAGCCCGTCACCCATCTCTCGCCATGACAGATGATAACAGACATTAAATTAGCAATTAGCAAAGATGAGCTTGTTCCCAAAAAGGAAGCATTTCTTCAGTTCTTTGACACAGGTTCAGTTGTGCAACTTAAGACCTGGAGCAACAAACTGCACACTGCAAAATATGTTTGAAAGCTGTCGCTACCAGAAGTAGGAGTACAACAAATTTGTTTCTACGGCTGAAATAGAGGCACTCTGTTGAGTAGGAAAAGTACAGTTCCCTACGAGAAGCTCAAGCTAACAACAACTCACAAAACACCTGCCACACTGTTTTACAAGCATTTCTACACCTTGTATATAGCTGCCTTTTAATTCACGCCAACTGCCTAACGAGATGCTAAATCAGGAGTTTCTTTAAAATATATTCTGTCATTTGTACCTTTTTCTTTTAAAGGGGCTATACCATGTTTTTTATCGTAAACAATATCCATGAAAAGGATCGTGTGTTATCTTTGGCACACTAAAGAACAAATAATTTATGAAAAATTCGTTTTTTGTGAACTCTTTTCATACCTCCACCACAAGTAAAACGATCTCTGAGGCACCGCCTTTTGCTCCTTGTGGGTGACGCCCAAATCATGATGTCAACCTAGAGCCTGCCTCAGCAGCTTGTCTGCACGTGCCCACTCATGAAAACAAGCAACACCAAACTTTTTTTAGAGATGTATGTGCATGTTGTGGAGCCTTACACTCTTGACCCACAGTCTGATCTGGAATTTGAAGTGCATGAAGTACAACAGTAACTCCAAAGACGTCAGCAGAAAGTTTCCAACAGTTAAAATAATACAAGTGTCTATACTCGAGGCGCAGCTTGTATGGAAATATAGCTTTAGCTCATGCACTATATGCTTATACTGCATAATTTCAGCTAGCTGTATGATTTCCTTACGGATCTGGCATCTTCATCAGGTTTGATCGTAGGAATGGCGGCAGCTCTGAGGATCAGTCTCCCGGAAAATCCACTTTGATACAGGCCAAGGTTAACAAAACAGTCAGTTTTGTCTGGCCCCCACCTCAACCATTTGATTGACAGCTGTCAATCAAATGGTTGAGGTGGGGGCCACTTCAGTTGGCACTATGTTTTTACTTAGGTATCTGATTGGTCAGTTTATAACTTGAATAACTTGCAACAAAGCATTTTTGTATCAAACAGAAGATGTTAAGAAAAATGAATAAGGAAAAGAGGTTATTCTGACAAAAAAAATGACTGTCTTAACTGTTCATTTCTCTATAGAAGTCTATGGGATTTTCACTTCTTGGAATCAACAGATACTTCCTATTTGGAACACGAAAGGGGAGGGGTTGGGCTGTCCATTGTTTTTACGGTCTATGGTTAAGTCAAGAACATTCAACTCATAGCTCTTCAGCTTTTTGTCGTCGTAATTTTCCTACTTGCTGCAGTCAGTTTTAAATAAAAGTAAGGGCAGAAGAAAATTGTTTTTTTTTGCACATAGATAAAAGCTGCATTTCTAAAGTGTTACGAAATATGCCTAGAACACATTTGAATTATTCTTTGTAAAGTGTAATCCACATGTACTTTGCCCATTTGGAATTCTTCTATTTATTGAGATTAATTTTTTGATGATCTTGTGATATACCATCACTGTATTATTTTTATATTTCTCTACTTCTGAGTTCTTCAAAAGCTTTATCCAAATGTATTCGGCGAAGGCTTAAAATAACATGGTTTTTTTTTTTCGTCTTTTAATCGAGCAAAATAATAAAATTAAAAATTCTATTAATTCTAAAGTTTTGACAGCTATAATCAATAACTGCTTTGTTTTGTAGCTATTTTTTTTCTAAAAATGTCGACAGATCATTTTCTACTCTATATTTACCCAGAATTGAACAAGATTGTCATTCTTGTGTTCATTCAGGTAAGTAGTATGCCTGCACAATAAACCGAAAGTTTATCGCGTCATCAACCGGTGCAATTCACGTATCACGAAAGATTGCGTAAACTGCAATAAACGGTTACCTTAAATATTTACACACATGCTAAAACAATCTCATGGCAGCTTGAAGTATTTAACAAATGAAATAAATCCCTTTACCTATTTGACCAACCGGATGAACCCCTTCACGTGGCTGATCAATCGAATGGAGCTCTTTCATGTTAGGTACCCGCCTGCTGTGTAGACAAAGATCATTTGGAGTATAATTTAAGTCATGTTGACCTTTATTTGAATCAAATTGTTGCAGTGAAATGGAAATAATGTGTTGTTTTTGTTTTTTGCTGTTTAAGTATCGCAAGTCATATCATCATTGCAAAATTGATCACTAATTTCGTACATCACCAGTTTTACTCATATTGTCGTGCAGCCGTAGTAGAAAGTGAAAAAATGGTAGTCATAGCTATAAAGAGTGTCCTTTGTGACTTTGTAAATGCTGTAGGGGAAAAAAATCTTTGAATGATTTTTAATGAGGCAAAACTCTTGGAATAGAATGACTCAACTGTGACAAAAAGCATCAATCAGATCACAGAAAGCAGGAGGCTTTGTCTAAACCTCCATAAAATTGGCCCATTTTTACCACCATTCATTGAGCTCATTGCGGTTGTTGTTTTTCGTGTGAGATGGCGCCACACATGATAGGCTGTGTGTCTGCTGGATTATTGCCTTCTGCTGATCACAACGGTGCTTCCAAGTCAGCCCTTCAGTCGGAAACTGAACCGCATCTTTAAAGATACCAAACTCCTTGGATCTCCACTATCCCAGATTGTCCGGAAAACTTTTGTTCTTACTTAGGAATTCCGGCTTGGGTATAACACCAGTGAGATTTGTAACCTGCTGCTTTTCGAGCTGTCATATCTGCTGCAAGTACTTCCTTTTATCTATGCCACACATCATGAACAGAGCAGTTAGGTTTATGGGCTCTTTAACAACCCCACTGTTATATCTTATTGGATTCATTTGTCTTTTTAGGCCAGGTTAAGGCTTCACCCTGGCATTATTGCATCAGTGATCTTTGTCGTGGTGGCGGCAGTGGCTGCTGCCGTATTGATCATCCGAAAATACTGTTTCCCAGTCAAGTAAGCAAGCTTTGATTAGTTGATTACTGAGCTGTAACAATATTATTTTAAACCATTAGTGCAGGAAAAAGTAATTAGCTTGATCCATCACGTAACTTTATTCCAGTGAGACGGCGTACAGATACTCTCTGCTGAGGGGAATGGAGGAGCAGCAGTCAGCGGTGACAGAAGAAGATGGCGACAGGGGGCTCCTCACAGGGGGAGAGGAGTCAGACGAGGTCAGTGTATTATGGCTTCCTGTACTCTACCTTTCACTCTCCTCTGTCTCCCTGCACAAGTCAACGCAGCGGTAACCTCCTCATTACATGCAACTCCCTCTTTTCTCCTGACAGGATCTGTTGGAATAAATCTCGGACTGGGATGCTGCAGGAGTGTCTGAAGTGGAGTTTAATATTGATGGATTTTGTGGCATAAGCCTCCAACTAACTGATTTTATTCTTTTTTTGTTTAGTTATTTATTTACACTCCCTCGACACACATGCTATGGTCTAAAAATACGTCCATAGACGATAGATTTACCACAATCAAGGGCAAACAGAGAAAAGATTTGTCACATTCAGAGGTGAAACCAGCAAAACAAGTTTTTTTCCTTTATTTTTTTTTAACCCCGGTCAATAGATGTTTAATAAGATCTATTGATTTCTTCCCTGAGGACAGGTTTACAGCATGCCTGCACCTACAGTGCCTTCTGTTCCATCAATTTAGATTTCAACCAGACTGTTACTTCGTATTTTTTTAAATAATCACATTTGCTGGTTTTATTCTTGAATCTGATAAGTTGAGCTTATATAAACTAGAGAACACACAAACACTTACTGATTAGCTTTCGCCAATGCCACAGTTTAACTGTTGTGTGACTAGCAGGCGATAATGCAACCTTTAGAAAAAGAAACAACTGCAAAGGTACGTTCACACCATCCTTGGCAACCTCGTATAAGCGGCCACTACCAAATGAAGTCTGTACAAACACGCTTTTCAGGCTTCCGTGTTCAAAACTGTCACGTTTATATAGAAATATAGAAACTTTATTGGAACTACGCAAGCTTCTACAACCATTTTCAGGCTCTATTTACAGATCATGTGGCCATTAAATATGCACTGAGATAAACCAGTTGAACTTTGACCAATCAGAGACTCTGACCTTTTTTAAAACACAGAACTGGTTGAAAATTGATCATGAAGGTGAAATTAATCGTGACAGTTTGTGCCCAGCTGGAATTATACGACACCAAGTCTTTTTGTATATTGGAATAGAGCTGTGAAAGAAAAAACCTGGAGCAAGATTCCTGAGATTTGGACCACTTTGGCTTTTCACAACAAGCCTTTCCAACTGTGAGTACATGCTAGTATCATGTAGCAATAGACCAGAGTGAATACCACATGCTGAAAAAGCGTGTTCAAAAACCCACGTTCAGCGCATTCTGAAACACATGCTAGATGTGTACGTAGCTATGTAAGACTATATAAAGGCGCTTGAATGCACATTTCGGGCGTATATGTTCAAAACTCTTGCATTCACGTGTAGCTACGTATTTTAGGGCGCTACATACAAAACCAGCCATTGAACGCGCTTTGCAAGTTAAACCAGGTCAAACTTTGACCAATCAGGGACTCTGATTTGGTCGCGGGGTATGGATGGCGTCCCTTTTATTTCACGAAAGAGAAACTATTTGAAAATTGATCATTGAGGAGAAATGAATAGTTGCGGTTTGTGCCCGGCCGGAATTATGACACCAAAACTTTCATAAATCGGAATACAGCTGCAAAAAAAAAATGCCTGGAGCAAGATTCACCAGATTTGCACCACTTTGACATTTTTGCACAGAGTCTCTTTCAACTGTAGGTGGCGGCCTTGCGCTAGTAAACAGTAGAAAAAGAAGAAACCCTTCCAAGTGTGAACATGATGTCAAGCGCCTGGTTTGAATGTAACTTCATTGGGCAAAAACCACGATCTGTTAAACTCACAAATGTGTTTTTAAAAATAAACTGAATTGTCATTTGGGAAAACAAACATTTTATGCCTTCCACAATTTAAGTAAGTAAGCAAACACTTTCATGAATGTCTAGCTCATATATATATGCCTTTGTTTTGCACAAAATCGCCTCTTAAAATAAAGATTACCTCGACTGTATCACAGCCAGAATGCTGGATGTCTGGAGAAAAAAGCAGGACTGCTTACCTCTTTACCGCTGAGTAAAATTCAGTGGATAAACATGTTTTAAGCTCAGGTTTTGTGCTGCAGTCCTGCCCTCTTTGGTGGGAAATGAAGCTGTAAGCCTCCAGACTCCATTGAAATGTGATGTGTTTTTTTTTCTCCTCCTAGAATTCTTGAGTTCTCGCAATGCTTTATCAGTCTTCAAATCTAAGCATTGCATTCAAACTGCAAGTTACACAATAACTCAATAAGGTGTTTCTGAGAGATCCACTCTCAGCTTCTTTACAGTATATATAAATGTATATTTTTATGATTAAATTGAAGTAAAACAAAAGTTGGGGGAAAATAAATGAACTTGTTCCATTATAATGCTGAAAGATGTTGTGCAGCATTAGTGAATAAATCAAAAACCGAATGTTGTATGGGGGGTTGTTTTTTTTATCCGACAGTGTAATAAATGTCTTTAATTAGCCACACAGGTCTTTTATAAATGTGCGTGTTTAGATGAACGCAGTGTTACCGAGAGCCTGAAAAAGTGGGCTGCAGACCGTGTGAGAAAGATCCAGCAGAAGTGGAATGAGTCGTCACAAAGTATCGCATGGATCAAGCGTTGCAGATATTTTAAACAATCTAATTGATCTGAAGCTAAGAATAGCCGCGGTAAGACTCATACTCTCCACCAGTTGGCTGGTATCCCTTTGAAATGATCTCCCCTTTCATGCTAACATTAACCCACTTAAGGTCAATTTGCTGTAGAGCCCAGGCTCACTGACTTTTAAAGGAGTGATGCTGCATGATGGTTTGACTTTTTACCACGAAGGAAAAAGAAAAAAAACACTTGTTTGGAAGCTGCAAACAAACCCTAGTGGGAGTGAATGTAACAGGATGCTGAGACCAGCTCTTGATAAATGATTTATTAGTGATCAGGTCACTGAGTGTTTTGTGTGTCTATCGTGTCTACCCATGATGTATTTTGTGAGAAATAAGTGGGTATAAAAAAAAAAAAAAAGAATGGATGAATGCAAAATAGATTCCTGTTTTTGGTGGGTAATTTTTGTGTCATTTTCCTCATTTTGCTCATCATCAGACACTGAGATCTTCCTGTTTTTCAATCAAATATCTCCCTTTCAAATACACTTCGTATTTTGAGACAGTTTCTGACTGCATAATGTTTTTACCTGAGCAAAATGCAAAGAATCATAAATGCCCGGTTATGAAAACTCAAATGGTTTGTTTCCCTCTGATCAGTTAGTGGTGGTACACACAGACCCTCTGCTGTTCTCTGTTGGTAATACACCTCGCTGGAAATGTGAAAATGAAGCTGCTGCAATAATCCGGAAGGTTTTGTCATGTTTGTGCACCAATAATGAATGCTTTATTTGCAAACTTCCCCACTGATGAGAGGAGTTTGCCTTGTTGAGGTCACACTAAGCCTGAAATATTCATTAAAAAAGAAAGCGCTCGCTCATTATTACTGTGTGAATTTTTGTGTCACTATTTTACTAGATTAATAAAACTTCAAACAAAAATGGCTTTAAGGGGAGAATTCTTTCATCTTTGTTTGAAAGGGTGTCGAATTAAAATGAACTTTTTTTCTGTGATTTTTTTCCCCAATTTTAAGCAAACTCGGAGCAAGATCTGGTAAAAAGATGGTTGTAATGTGTTCATGTTGTCCTTTAACAGAACTTTTTTAATTCAACATTTGAATGTGAATTCAAATATGAATCCTTCATGGAGATTTGTAGCCTATAAACATTTGTAGTCGTTCATTTAGTTTCTTTTTAGTTGTCTTTTTGCTACACAGCAGCCTCATTACCAGTAAAAATGCTCACAAATTTTCCAAACTTTTTCCATTCACACCAATTGTAGCCCAATGGCAAACAGCATAAGTACATATGCTGTATTTCATTTGGGATTAAGCTAATCCTTGTTCCTTAACAAAGCAGCTGTTTGGAAATGTCATTACCGTCACATGGTTTGATGATGCTGTTGTTTGCTTTAAGTTGTTAGATACTGTTTTTAAAAAAACTTGCTAAGTCAGTTTAGGTATTGGAGCGGCAAGAATAAGTACATATTTCTGCAGTTTTGTACAGCGAAAGCCCCTCAGGTCTTCACTTGAAGATTCCACGTCAACAGGGTGGATTCTTGTTGACATGCGGCATTGACCTCTGCTCTTGAAGGATTAGGACATTTTTTTGCAACTGAAATGTGATTAATGACTTGTTCCTGTGCACGCAGCGTTACCTGCCAACAATACTTCCATTCCAGTGCCTTGGGATCATGTAGAACCATATTTTTGCTGTCCTTATTCTAATAAATCTAGTTCTTGCATTTCTTCTACCAGGTTTCTAGGTTTCGTGAATTAATTTTGCGTCTGATACTATGTTTTTCTTTTCTTTTTTGGGGTGGGGGTGTCTTATCAGGAAATGTGTTTTTTCATGGTTGAAGCTTAATCCTTTGATTGTTTTGCTGCCGTAGTCCCTGGCATTTTTTTTCATTCTTGCTGTTTGTGTGAGCTGCTTTATGCAGATATGGGTTTTGCTCAAATTTACATACAAATAGAAAACTCTGACAAGCGGCACAATGATTCTTTAACCCCTTGTTTTTTCACTTACGCATTCATTTTGAAAAATAAAACTTTTGACCTCGTATCTATTGTGCCTAATTTTTTTCCGCCCTTATGTGCAGCAGCTGCACATTATCCCCTTCCTGGAAATCTTGTAGCTCAAGTGCGGTCGGTGTGTCTTACTCAGACAATTTTCTTTTAATTTGTCACAACAGAAACTTGATCTTCGAGTTCAGACAGGGTGTGTGTCTCTTTTTTTTCTGCTACATCCTGGTTTTTATTCAGCACAGAACACCTGACCCTTTTTTTTTTTTTTTGCATATCCAAACACCCATGTATATTAGTTGTTAAAGGCATGAGGTTTACAAAGGTTCTTTGTAAGATGTTATCAGCCACTGATGGTCTAGAAATGTGCTCTTGCTTTGGTTTTTGAAGCATCTGACATGACTCTTGTTCTGAAAGCAGCGAACAACTTTGGAATCTGAAATTATGAAATGTCAAGGTAAGGTTCTCCTTTTGTCAAGATAGGTAAGTATGGTTAGATGCTGATCTTCTTGTCTCTGTTCTGTTGGCAGCTGTTCTCCACCTTACTGCAGTGATCTTTGTACTTCTTGTTGCATGGGAATTTTTCAAGACCTCTTTTGATGCCCAGAATCTCCATTGGACAAAATCTAAAAGTATATTGAACAACACACATTTAAATTTAATAATGTTCTCCTAACGCCTTTAATCTAAAGCTTTACTTTTTCTTCTCACGCCATCTTCTATTATCTATTTATTATAGGTGCTGGGGGGGAAATCAGAGCAGGTGAGTCAAAGCTGTTACAAATGTTTGTCTTGAATTTAAAATGTTCTCTGATTGAAATCAATTGGTAACTGGATGAATCCTATTTCCTTTTTTTTTTTCTTAAAATACAATAACGTAGTACTAAAAAAAAAAGACATGTCTGTTTCTGTTGATCTTTTCGAAGTTAAATCTGCACCAAAGTGCAGCCTTTCCAGAGATTGCCCACCTGATCGTTTTGCTGTGAGTGTCAGGAGCGGCGCTGGAGATATTGTTGGGCCACGGATCTGTTTCGACGGTAAAACGTAAGAATCTGTTTAGGTTTGTAAAAAGGATGTCCTAATGTTACAGAATCTTCATTTATCAGAAAGACAAACGCTGCTTTAAGCGCTTCATTTGTGTCTCCACAGCATAATGTATTAAATAATGTGGGTGAAGGACTGAACATTGTGGTGGTGGATGGTAGGAAATACATCTTACATTTTTGCACATTTCTATTGAAACATCTGCTTAAAAAAACCTGTGTATTTGCACTCTTTCTGTCTGCGATTCTATCACTGTGTGGTATTACCAAACTAACAAATTATTTTATTTTCATTCACAGGTGAAAAAAGAGTTGTAGAAAAATATGGCTTCCTTAACATGGAAATTGGAAGTATGAGTTTTGACATTTTGTTTAAGTTTCAAACTTTATTTATTGTATTTAAGTACAAGTTTTTTTGTTTTTTTTTTTACTTTGAATAAAGGTAGAGACAACATCCTGACGTACTTAAAAGAAATCCAACCTGGGAGGATTGTTCTGGTGGCTTCATTCCATGATGTTGCAACACTGTAAGCCAGAATCTCATCCTTTCAACGGCTTAAAAACCATCACGTCAGGAAAAGCTGACCCGATCTGCTTTGTTGTGCCAGACTGACAGACGAAATTAAGGAGACATTTGTTGGGATGGGAAGCTCTTTCATCACTTCTCTGAAACTCAAAGACAACTGGGTGTTTGTCAGGAGAGCGGGGACAAAAATCAAAAGCGTCTTTGAGAAGGTTAGTGAGGTTGCTGTTTTTGTTCTATTTGTGTCAGAAAAGAACATGGAATATAAAACAAATAAGATTAATTAAAGAAATGTTTTCTTCCTTTTCACATGTCAGCAAGCTGTTAATAACGTGAAAACCAATGCTTTTGAAAAATGGCCAAACATGGTGGAGGTGGCCGGATGTTTCCCAAGGTCCCTAAATGACACGCTATAACCCAGGATTGTCCAAACTTTTTGCAAAGAGAGCCAGACTTGGTGAGGCGAAAATGTGTAAGGGCCCAACATTCAGCCTATATTCTTTGAACCATTAAAATAAGATTAAATGCAAATGAGCCATTTTATGAAAACAATATTGTTTTCATTTCTTCACATAGAACAGACATCCATTTAAATACAGTGTACCAATATTACTGTGAATTTTGTATTTGAAGTAATAAAATAAAGAAAAAGTCTGTCTGTCAAGAGCCACACTTTGGACATGCCTGCTAAAACCCATCCTGTGCTGGGTCCGTTTCAACGTCAACTGTCTGTGGAGACTGTGAAGTGATACCAACAGAAAGCACCGGTCCTGAAACACAAACTTTGTTGGGAATTCTTTTCTGTTTGAAGAAAATCTTAAGAAACAAATGAAAGTTAGATTTCAATGTTTTGTCATTATTGTTTACAAAAACATGACAAGTTTTGCCATGATGGAATAAAAAAAAGAATAAAAAGGTTTCCTTTGATATTTGTATGAGCATGTATTTAATTCCTTTATTTACACATACTGTATAAATGTAATGCTTTCTCAATGGGATAAGAAGCTCTAATGATGAAAACTATTCCCTATTAGAGTGAAATTATCTTTAAACATTTTAACTTTAATATGTATTGTACATGCTGAGGTTGCATCTTAAAAGACAATCCCAGTAATCCTGATTTAAAAATACAGTATTCAGATGAAGTGAAGGATAAGCTGCTGCATGGATTCATACTGAGGCCACAGGAGTCTCACATTACTCCTTTTTTTCTGCATCAATCCATATCCAGCCTGTTCTATGTGCCGTTTGTCTTTGTTTCACAGAACTTTAGCTCTCCTTTTTGAGAGATTTCTTGTCATTTTATCTTTTACTCATACTCTTTCCCTAAAGGATGTGAATGCTCAAACCAAAAAGAGGTCTTTATCCAGCTGAAAAGACGCCCACTGAACAGTGAGCCTCTGAGACTCTTTATCCTGTCATGTCCTATTAATTCTTCTCCACACAATATTCTCTGAGTGAGACCGGCCGAACAGCAGGACTCTCACCTCATCAACTTGCAATGATGTTGTCATTAGAAGGCTTGCAGCTCTTCATCTATTTGTTTACCAGAAGGAAATGTGCATAGATGCATCTTAGGTTTTTTGTGTATATTTATCTTATAGCATATTGTTGTGCTTGTTTAAAAAATGCCCGTTTCAGG
The DNA here is from genome assembly GCA_036245035.1 of Adrianichthys oophorus. Taxonomy (NCBI): domain Eukaryota; kingdom Metazoa; phylum Chordata; class Actinopteri; order Beloniformes; family Adrianichthyidae; genus Adrianichthys; species Adrianichthys oophorus. Next base: position 23,407,972 of record BSAI01000073.1, on the reverse strand, counting down.
TAAGAACACCTTTTTACGATGAACAACCTAAAGTAACTTCTCTGACAAGTTCAACCGGTTTAATTGTTGCTTGTCTGTGTGAACTTGTGCAAGCAAGTGCAGGAATTCAGTAAATTGGTGAAGTACCTCAGTGAAGCATCCATCAGTGTGGGAGGAAAGCAGTGCTTCTCTCTGCTGGTGTTAACAGGGTTTCATCCTCTGCCCTCCTCCACTCTCATTCTGCACCACATCTGAGTTCCATCTAAATTCTTGCGCATTTTCTCTAATGTGATGACACACTGCTCCTGCTGTCTTCCACCAGATGACCTGACAGTGTCATCATGCATATCTGCCCATCTCACTGACATCCCTGCTTGGGTGAGGAGGAACATTTGCATCAGTCTCACTAAAGTTCTGGTTTTCCATGCCAAAACTTTTGTATGGAACATCCTTTTCATCAACTTGAGTTTTTTTAGAATTGTCCCTATACAGTCACTGGCCACTTTATTAGGTCCGCATTGGTAGTTCCCCCTTTTGCCTTCAGAACTGCTTTAATTATTGGTGGCATCGTTTCAACAAGGTACTGGAAACATTCCTCAGAGAGTTTGGTCCAAGTTGACATGACAGCATCACACAGTTGCTGCAGATTTGTCGGCTGCACATCCATGATGCCGATCTCCTGTTCCACCACACCCCAAAGGTGTTCTATTGGGTTGAGCTCTGGGGACTGTGGAGGAACTCATTGTCTTGTTCAAGAAACCAGTCTTTTCTATGGTCCAGTTTTGGTGAGTCTGTGTGAACTGAAACCTCAGTTTCCTGTTCTTATCTGACAGGAGTGGCCACAGTGTGGTCCTCTGTGGCTGAAGCCCATCTGTGTCAAGCTTGGACATGTTGTGCATTCAGAGATGTTCTTCTGCAGACCTCGGTTGTAACCAGTGGTTATTTCAGTTACTGTTGCCTTTCTATTAGCTGGAACCAGTCTGACCATTCTCCTCTGACATCAACAAGGCATTTCAGGATGATCTGGACCATGTCCACATGTCTAAATGCATTTAGTTGCTGCCATATAATTGGCTGATTAGAAATTTGTGTTCACAAGCAGTTGGACAGGTTTACCTAATAAAGTGGCCAGTGAGTGAAAGTTTGAAAGGAATTTGAGACTCTTCATTCAAAAAAATAAATATGACCCACAAACATCTCTGTGAATCCTTCAGCATGAAAGTTTTCCCAAACAACATAAAAAAGATCAAACTGCACTTATCATACAATCAAACATCTTGTCCTGACACTTTTCCCATGTTGACTGTATGCAAGAACTGGACTGAGTGCATATGACATCACCCATAGAAAGTGGTTTACTTTACAACTCAAATGAAATGAAGTAAATCAATTCAACATTTGTGTGTGTGTGTGTAATATGGACATCGCCATGTTAGAAAAGAATGACATCTGTAAGAATTGATTGGTTTTAGTCAATCTGAGTCAACATTTCTATGGCAACCACTCTTGCCAATGGCGATGGTAGTGCTTCAAACCTGGACCATGATACCCTCCAGATGATTTAGCACCATGCTCTCTAACTTTGCTCCTTCAGAACTTCTGGCCTACTTGTTTTTCAGCTAACCCTGTCCTACTCACTGCTGATTAAAGAGATCAGGTGTGTTCAGTGATTCGGTAATTTAACTCACCTGATCCAAACGATCAGGACTGACTGAAGCAGGTATGGTGTCACATCTCTGCCATTAATTGAACGGCGCGTATTTTGAGTGAGCGTATCCTACAACTGCACCGTGTAGTCCTAACTGAGCGCGCACAGAGCAGAGCTCTGACTGCACGCTCGCTCAGTTTTCTTTTCGCTCGTTCAGTTTCAGGGGGTGCTTTGTCACTCGGGGGGGGTAACCTTTCTGGTTGATCTGATTGGCCGGAATTTCAGGTCAAATCTGGCGAGGCAGCTTTCAGACTTTCATTTTTTTACCTCCTTTAATAGAAAAAAAAAAAAAAGAACGGCGCATAGAAAGTGCAGCTGTTTTTTTTGTGCTGTAAGTTTGACTCATGTGTAAATCACTTTATTAGGAAAATATACATGCAAACTTTAGCTACCGTCGGTTTAACGAGAGCACCGTGCCTTACATAAAAAAAATGATGTAGGAGACCACTATGAAAAAACAACAGGGCCAGCTGCCGATAACCATGATCTTAACGAACGTCAAAAAAACCTCTGACACGGCCGGAGAAGATATGACACCATCTCCCGACACCTGCAGTGCTCAAAGAGGAGAAATGGTCATAAGCGGCCGTTAATAATAATAATAATAATAATCATTTCAGTGTTATTTCACAGTATTTTTTATAGCTGTTATTAATAAACATTACTATATGAAAAATGTATTCATGTTAATTAATTTATTGTTTACAAAGAATAATAAATTATAGTTAAATGGTGTTGCTCACTCAGTTATCAAATATGCGCCGTTCAATTAATGCCAGAGATGTGACGCCATAAGCAGAGTTAGCTGGAAATAAGGCGGGCAACGAAAAGAATCTTTTCGTTAATCACAGAAAAAATATCTCTGTAATACTCATTTAAAACTGACAAAAGTGGTAACCAGTCCAATTTTGTGAAAATTACACATTGCTGTTGGAGTGTTTTTCAACATAATCATTTAAAAAGATGTAAGAAATAATACAGTTTGGATGAAAATTAAGATGATTCTTGTATTTATAGAGTACCAATCATGTTTGTTTGCCATACCACCATTCAACCTTTTGAACTGACAGCATCAGATTCAAAGCCTCGACTCGCGTCTATAGCGTGTACTGCACTCCGCCAAAGCATGGGGCTGTGGTCCCTAAAGCATAGATCACAAACTCTTCAATTCAGGGATATCATGACGGTGGAACGCACTTCCTCACAGCACTCTCAATCCCAATGCTCGAAAATCTGTTCAGCTCTTTCACGCCTTCCTGTCTCTTCCTGCTAGCATTGTATGCCTTTCTTGGTGCTTCCAGACCCACTCCAATGAAAATTGTGTTTTTGGTGGTTTTAGCTTGTTCTTCTAACATTTTTCTGACGATGTTGAGCATAAGTAGATAGAAAATTACATTTCTTAGTATTTTACTTTTCAAATTTTTGGGAAATTGTTGCTTTGATGTGTTTTCTCAGACTTATTTTTTCAGGTTTTGTACTTCACTCCAAAGTTAAAATAATTACTTAAAACAGATCTGCTAAACTCTGGTCCTCGAGATCTCCTTTCCAGCCTGTCCATCGCCTCCCTCACACCTGAGTCTGGTAATCAGCAGCAAGAAGTGCAGAGAAAAAAGGCAAGGCAGAGAATCTCAGGGTCCAGGGTTAATCAACCCTGATTTAAAGAAACAAAACGACTTTGTTTTTCTAATTTCCAGTGTTTTTCTTTGCATTTTTAGTAATGTCATTTTTCACAGTTGGCATATTGTCCTTTTAAGTCCCCATTTACAATTTAAAAAATGATTCAAAGTAATAAATACAGCAACATCTTAGTAAGACTTCATCTGCAACTTTTTTGGGGGGGTTTGATTTTTCTCCATCCCAACTGAACAATGTTTGAAGCAACAAAAGTCAGAGCAGCTGCAATGTTTCTTCGGGCTCTCTTTCTAAATCCCACAGAGTACCAACTCCAGTCTCAACAATTAATTCTGCTCAAACTGCATCAAATGATCGGCTCAGTGGGAATCAGACTCTGTCTCGTTTGATGCTTTCATTAATGAGGTAGAAGCTCACCGGTAAGGGCGCTCGCTTCACTGGACATGTGAAGAAGAGCTGACACTTTGTTGGCACTGTCAAGCAACTCTTTGTTTCTTTCTTTGTTTATTCAAGAATTTAATTTGTGGTTTTCCTGTTTTCAGTTGCTGAATGTAGACACTTATTTGACATACACTGCAGGATATCATCTCAGCTTTTACAATTTAAAAAGAAGTTTTCTGGAGGAAAATCCATCCGTCCATTTATCTTCAAATCCTGCTTGGTCCTTGGTCACAAAGGTTGCTGGAGCCTATCTCAGCGAAGACACACTGAGCACTTCATGCTACCTTCAATTCGGGCATGTGACATACGTTCAAGAAAACGAATATGGTGTTCCCATCAGACAAGCAGGGAGGGGCTTTTTCTACTGATAACTAGCGCTTGTGCGCTACCTACATTTGAAAGAGGCTTGGTGCGAAATATATGACTTGGTGTCGTAGAATTCCAGCCATATATTAATTTCACCTCCATGATCAATTTAACTACCAAATACTGATCAAAGTTCAACCTGGTTTCCCTTCCAACGTCCGTTCAATGGAAGCGTGTTTGTACGTAGAGCTTGAAATCGTTGCGGAGTCTTGCATAGCGACACGTAAAGGAGAGAGTTTTGTAAACAAAAACTTTCCATTGGAAGTGGTTGCTTGAACACGTGTTGCCGAGGTCGGCGTGTACGTAGCTTTGACATGAGTGAAGTGTGGCAACCACTACAACACCATGCGGACCACTTAGAAGAAAATGTGTTCATCCTTGATATGGTTTTGTGTTTCATGTGTTTGTGCATCAACATGTCAAACTTGTGGGGTTTTTTAACTAATGGGTCATGTTGTTAGTTGTCTGACTGCATTGCAGAATACACTGAGCATTTCTGGTTAATCAGTCCAAACTGGTTTGTTTGCATTGATCACAGTGAGGCGGCATGATTTAAGTCTTATTATCACTGAGCACAGGTGATCCTTACCTGTTTTTCTGGGGGAGGGATTTTACTATAATCCTCAGTGACAAGAAGTTAATAAAAGCAAACTTCAAAGCAATACCACAGATGAGTTACTTTTACCTTCTTCACTCTGTACTTCTGTTAGTTTGAGAGTGAGCCGCTGGGTCAGTGTTAGAGATTTTATGATTTTTATTATTCTGTTTTCTTCAGTTACTC